>SSNS01000068.1:685865-738412 GCA_006937985.1 Aphyosemion australe | reverse complement strand
GGCATCAGCTGTGGCGTCCGGTGTCATGTGGATCAGAGCAGCGGAGTAAACAAGAGTCTGCCGGTTAGCCATCAGCTGATCGGTGTGCGCCGCAGTGAGGATCGAGATGGAGCTAACATCAACCACTGGCTGTTTAGCGATCGGATAGCCGATGAGGTTTGGCTGGAGCCGGGGACACGCTGTGGAAATAAAGTACCGGTAACTAATGCTAACATGGCTACCGGCTAGCGGACCACCGTTGGGAGAGACACGGCAGGCTGCGGTAAGAGAGGAGACTTTAATATAAGGAGCTTTCTTGAAGAAGGACTTTGGAACTGATACGTTGGGACCGGATTGGGAGCTTTATTATGAAGAAAAGATCAGCTGAGGTGAGTCATAAACCACACTTAGAGGCTGGTGTCTAGCTGTTGCGGGCGGGGTTCTCATCATATGCGGCTGCTGAGTGTTGGAAATCAATAAGACCTGACATATTTGATGTGTCTTTTGATTTCATTGTTTGTTATTCAAACTAACAAAGTCCAGCAACAGTGTAACAGCTAGTCTCGTCTCTTCTTAGTTGCATTGTCAGACGCCATGCTTCCACGGCGCACTGCTGCCCTCTGCTGTTTCTTTCAGGTTACAGTCATAGTGCAAACGCGTAACTCAGAGCTCACATGTCCCTAAATAGCTACCGTATTTCAAGATGGAGGATGACCATGGAGCGTCGACCACAATTTATGTATTAAAAATGTAAAATTTGAAGCTGAGAGGAATATTTAGAATTGATGTTGGTGAGAAATATTAATGAAAAGGGACAAGTTTGTGCACTGGATACACAGAATTTGGTAGTAAACAGGTAAAAATATTACACATTGTGGCTTTAAGACTGAACACTCATTAAAAAATGTTTTTTACCTGCTTGAGTAGTTATATGCTTTGTGTGGGTTAGCCTACAGAGACTGGAAATAAATCAATCTCATGCTTTTTTATAAAAAAACGAACCAGATAGCTGGAGTGAACGCTGGAGTTGTTGCCTTTTTGAGTGGGCCACCGTAGCTGCAATACTTACTCGAAACTGCATGGCGCTAAAGAGTCGCAGTTTTTACCATGATTTCTATGAATATCACTGATAGGGCCTTTAATTAAATATTTTTTTTCTCAATATATAACCATATTTGATAAATAACATATATATTAGGGATGCAACGGTCCACTTTCCCCACGGTCCGGTCCGTACCTCGGTTTTTGGGTCTGAAATTTCCAAACTTTATTTTATTCATGCAATAATATAACTTTTCAGATGTATTACTTGTAGTCCAGTGTATAATAATATGTTCAGAGACCAACAGAAATGTCACTTTTAAAATGCCTTTTCAATGTGGTGTCAGTGAGAGGCTAGGGCGACCGAAGCGGGACCGGGAGGGACGCGTAATTTGGAATTGTAGGATGTCCAAGGAAGGTCCCGACTCGGGAGTGTGTTGTGTGAGGGGTTGTGGTTGTGGCGTTAAATAAAGTGAGCCTCTGAGTTCACCGTTTTCTCTCCTCATCTTTATATTCAACTGCAAACCAGAAATGTTCCCACACGGAAGGTTTGTTTGAAGATGGCGCGTTGCATGTCGTCATGGCTAAGTTTCGCTCTGTAGCGTTTGTTTTGCTCAAACTTTCAGCTCAGTGATTGGATATTTACTCGTGGGTAGGGAGGGGGTCTGCTGTGAGCCGCTTCAGACGAGACTAGAGCGAGCACACGGAATGAAATGCATCTGCCTGGACAGACAAACGCACCCTGGAGCCATGTAAAGCATGAAATAAAAGGACCAGCGCGAAAATAATGGCAAAATCGAAGTCCTGCGGTACACAAGGGTAGATTGTCCCGTGCAGGGAGGACCAAACGGTCCAGGATTTTATCGCGTACCGTTGCATCCCTAATATATATTATCATATATTAACATATTTTATCATTGTTGTGTTGTACAAAATTCTTCAATATGGAAACCTTTAACCTTAACTGTTTCTAAAACTAAAACCCAGCTCCATGTGCTCCTATTGCTCTTCTCTGCCCTCTGGAATAACTATGATGAGGAGACCATGTGTTATAAACTACAAATGAAACTAAAACAAACTTCGATACCATACAACTGTTTATATTTTAATATTGTGGTGTTTCACAAACTAAACCCAGCTCCATGTGCTCCTATTCCTCTCCTTTCCCCTCTGGACAAACTGTGTGATGGTGGGTCCTTGTAGTATTAGATTAAACTGAAGCAAACATCTTTGCTGTGAACTAAATTTACCGTGTATCTTCATTCCTTTTACTGTTCTTTTTCAAACTTGATTTTTCCTACTTGAGAGTTGGAATTTCCGAGTTCCGAGAAGAAATTGAACGCACCATTAGCTGAAAGCAATGTTAACGGAAGCTAAAATATCAAGCTAATGTTATCTTAAACTGTTTATTTTGCTGCTGGAGCAGATTAAGGCAATGATGCCTCACTTAGATCATTGTCAATGTTGCCATCATCACCCAACTACCCGTCCTATTTAGTGAAGTTGACTAACTTTAGAGCTCTTCCTGTCTGCCATGCTGCTTGCTCTGTTTACAGCTCGCCCGCAGCGACTGACGACATTACGTTTATGCGCTGCAGTCTATCTTGGCAAATCGCTGTCTTGCAAGTTCTCCTTATGAAGGACAGAAACAAGTCACCGTTTCATATCACGTGAATCGGTCCTTGGTAAGTACCACGGAATTCAGGTGCCTTAAAAAGTACCCATCCCTAATCACAAGAAGAACATACATCAGGCAGGGGTAGACGGTCCTGGTCCTCGAGTGCTGCTATCCAGCATGTTTTAGCTGTTTCCCTTTCCAAACACACCTGATTTCAATCACAAGTTGATTAACAAGCTTCTACAGAGATTGAAAATCTGATGAACTAGGGATTCAACCACGGAATTAGGTGTGTTGAGCAGGGAAACAAATAAAACTGGCTGGATAGCAGCACTCAAGGACCAGGATTGCCTACTGCTGAACATGAAGCTGTTGTTTTTGATACTGTTTATGCACATTTATTTCTGGTTCTTAGATTAGTTGTAAACATCCTTATTGTCCCGTTGGAAATTATTATAAATATAGTCAAGTAATCTACCTAATTCTGGGATTGAGTCACAAGGGAAAGGTTAACTATTGTCAGATTTCTGGGATTCCAGGTACCAGGAATTTTAAATATTTGAAGCTGTGCAGCAGGACTGTGTAGATGTTTCTGACATGGCTAATTTTCCACAAGGAAAAAATTAGTTTGCGTACACTCAGAGCAGCCGGCCTGCGCTCCATGTCTTTGCTCTTTCCTCCTGGAGTCAGTTTTTGTTTCCATGCCTCCCCAAGGACAGCTAAATGTCATACTAACTAGATATGTCACAGGGTGAGATTTTTCTGTTTCAGTGGTTCTTCAACCTTTTTCAGCCATGAAGCAAACCCAGAACAATTAGCCTTTCACTAGTGAGACCCAGTTTAATTGAGCCTTGAGAGGTCCGTGACCCTGCACCATATCCTGATTCCCACATTGAGAGACCCTGGCATGGAGGGTGTATACGTTTAAATATAGACTCTTTCTATGGGGGCTGTTTCTTATGAAAACACTGGCTGGTTATGTTGTGGCCCAACAGAAACAAACTCAATTTTTATTCCAGGTCTCAAACGTTGGAAAAAATGTGTCCAGTGTTTTGTCAAAGTCTGGTTGGAGACCAAAAGTGGGTCATGGGAAGATTAAAACCAGCCTTCAAATTGCTCTCTAGAAATTGATGTCAACGCACATCGGTTATGCTGTGTCCAAAGACTCTGGGTTGGCTCATTGGATGAAAGCTAATGTTTTCCATATGAGTCAGCATATATCAGCAGGGTGAAAAAAATCGTATTTAAATTCTGCTTAATTACCCTCGAGGGGAAAACCCTGAAGCAAAGAGACAAAAAGATGCTAATGTATTCACAAAGGCACATATAGAAGAGAAAATGATTGTCCTTATTGAGCTCCTACACGCCGCATTTATGATATGAAAATAATCAAGCTCAGATAAGTAAATTGAATTGTTTAAACCTTTATTGAAATGATGATGTCATTGAACAAATTCTTTAGTTCTTAAAATGAATACCCTGGGGGTCATTTACAGCTTTTTGAAGGCTGCAGGCTAATCTGAGACACACACAAGGGGCCAGATGTATTAATGCTGCATAGATGCAGAAGATATTTTTTATGCACATAAACCACCACTTATGAAGAAAAATCAGTGCAATCAGAGCGTGCACATCTCACCCATTAGTCACATTATGTTTGCATGGTTTGAATAATGAGAAAAACTAAATAGAAGGCAACTTAGTTTGACATGTCTTTTACACATTTTCTTTTCTTCTATTTTTATTACATGTGCCTAATTAATTCTGGATGTAATGTTTATTCATAAGGGCAGCAACACTGTGACTAACACAACTTTCGGAAGAAAGCTAGTTTTTAGACACATTCTAATGTTTTGTCACAGGATAATTAAGCTTTAAAAAATGGCATCATTGTTTCGTCAAAAACTGATTGAGACAAAAACTAACAGACATTTTGGTTTTTGGAACTAAAAAACATCCAGTCCTTCTTTTAAGATTTCAGTTCTGCAGCCACTAGTCAACACAATAAACAGCTGGTTCTAGAACTGAAATCATTAATGTGCTACTGGGTTATAGACGCCCTGATGGGCAGACCACACAATGTACCATTGTACTGAACACTGGATTTCCACAAGGCTGTGTATTAAGCCCCCTCATGTAGGCTACACATGATGAAATGCCCCAAATATTTGTATTTTCCACTCACAGTCAAGGTCTTACCACACAATGTGAACTGGGGGAACTGTAAACCTTTATCTTCCTTTGTTCTACAAGTCATGATGACACTCTTCGCAGGATTATAATTGATGCCATAATCCAATCCATACTTCGAGCAAATATCAAGGAGTTCATGTAGTTCCACACTACTAGGACTCAGTATGACAAGACCATCCACATAAGATGATTGACTAGGGTTGAAACAATCATACAGCCAGTTCTGCAACCATTTAACTTCACTGACACTTCATCCATATACAGGCTGAAGAGCACAGGAGATAGAACCCCTCCTTATTTTACCCCATTGGTGGCCCCAAAGGAAGCAGAGAAACTACTGCCCCATCTCACCTGCATGTCCTGATGAGTATACCAGAAGGCTAGAATTCTCAGCATGGACTTAGGTACCCCTCGCTGACACATTTTAGTAAACAGCTTTAGATGGTTGACTTGATCAAATGCTTTAGACGCGTCAATAAAGCACAGTAGCACTGAGGAGTTACCTCTTTTAAACTTTCTGTGTCATGTTGGGGTTGGTGTATCTGACCCACGACATGAAGAATCAGCCAACTTGAGAATAAAGTTCAACCAAAGAATTTCTTAAGGGAACTGAGGGAGCACCACCAACGTGGGGCGATTCAGTAAGGTCTCGACGGGAGCTCGACGGGTTGGTTCCGGTTCTAGCTTGTTTCTGGAAGACAGATGGCGATTAGAGTCGGGTTGATCTGAGAGAGGGTTTTGCAACGATGCAGTGCTTACTGTTTCTGGAAGGTTTGGAGCTTGAAGGGGGAGGTAGACGGTCTGAAGGTCCGAGGTGGGGCCCAGTGCAGGGAGAGGACTCAAGAGGTCTGTGCAGGATCCAGAAGGGTGAGCGGTGGGAGAGCAGGACAGCTGGAGGCCTGGCAAGCGTGGACTCGAAGGGATTTCCAGGAGAGGTTATTGCAGTTCGATGATGGTGGTTCTGTGGATCTGTAAGAAGAGAGAGGTTAGGGGATTTGAAAATCTGTCTTCGATTCGAAAAAATGGCTAGCGATCTCTCAATTGGGGCTACCCAAAGTGAGTAATCATCCGGCATTGTGTAGTCGTCTGCCAGCTCCTTAAATAGTCCTAGCTGTGATTGGAAAACGCTCAGCAGCTGGGACCGCTCTGCCGCACCACCCGCCTGCAACAATTGATCACTCACAATGGTTAGGGGAGGCCACTCACCTCGAGCCAGATCATGACATTCTGATTATTTCTTTTAAAGCAAATATGCATAGATCCGTGCTGTGTTTTGGTTTAAATCCAAACTGATTATGAGTAGAATAGGTGAAATCCTCTAGCATACAAAGCAATGCTTTTTTTTAGCACCTAAGACACAATGCTCGCCAGAGCAATGGGCCTATAATTATCCATGCTTCTTAAACTACCTGCCTTGTCCTTTATAACTGGGACTAAGATGGCAGATATAAGTGTATCAGACAAAATGCCATGGGTCACACAGCTGGTGAAACAAATGGCCAGGAGAGGGGATAGCCTAAGTTTAGCATGTTTAAGATGTTCAGTATGTAGTCCATACAGACCACAGGATTTGCTGTCTGGGAGCTCTTTAACGGCCTCATATACCTCAGGTGCCGTAACACTAATACCCTCATTCTTGTTTATCTCTGTGAATACAGTTAAATAAGGCATTATCATGTTGTTTCCAGTGCTCAACTATGTTGTCAGGTCCAGAGATCCCATCTACAGAACGTGACAAGACAGCTTTATTACTGTTAAGAGCTTGAACCTCTTTTCAAAAATCCAAGACATTTTTCGTTAGTAGCTTCCTAGCCAAAGAATCAGACCTCATCGCTTCCTCATTCTTTTTGATGAACCTAATAGCATACTTATATCTAGCATGTTCGAGCTGTTTATTTTCATATAACAGGCCTTATCTAAAATGTGAAATGAAACCCCAAAAAACACAGAAGATGGCCAAGTGGTGTTAGATAAATTGTGAACAGTAATGGCCCCATGACAGACCCTTGGGGGACTCCATATTGCACCACTTCTGGTTCTGATAAACAGTTGTTAAATGAAACCTTTTGCATTCTTTCATGACCAAAGCCATGAGGTGGCATGCTTTGTTATACCAGTTTCATTCTCAGGCCAAGCTAACAGTATGCTGTGGTTGACAGTGTCAAGCGCAGCGCTCATATCTAGTAACAACAGCACTGAGGAACAGTCATTGTCCATGTGCAGAAGCAGGTCATTGACCACCTTAACCAAGCCAGTTTCAGTAGAATGGTTTGGTTTAAAAGCAGACTGAAACATTTCATGTAGGTTATTCATTTACAAGTGGTCCATTAATTGCCTGTGAACGACTCTTTCAGGCATATTCGAGAGGAATGGCAGATGAGAAATCGGGCGGTAGCTCGCCATAGAATCAACGTCCAATCCAACTTTCTTCAAGGTACCACTGCTGTTTTAAAACAGTCAGGGAAAATACCAGAGGCTAGGGAAGATGAGGTGAACGTTTTTGATTCTCTACAAGGACTCAACTCTAACCATTCACTTTGAAGTTCAAGACATTCAATTCGTTTGTGAACATCACATCACTAGAGAGCATCCTTTTCTGTTGGCTACAGAGCTGTCAGTCAGCTTGGTTCTTCTGGAGTGCACGCTCTGCCATATCCTCCAATAACACCAGATCAGCCACGCTACAATATCAGATTCCCGTCGGTCACAGGTGTCTTTTATACGTTGTAACACCAGTTATGCAATAAAGTTGTTTTTTTCACAGACAGAATTACTTATTGGGTAAAAATAATTTGGTGATGACATGTGTCATGTGTGTGGATGACTGAGCCCTTCAGTGATGCGGTTCACCCGTTCTAGCATTTCGTATGCATGGTCAGAGCTGTTCTTATGTTTAGGAACATTTCCACGCACAAGTACAAAATGATAAATACCACACAATATGTAAAATCGTTACAGATCTGTTTGTAAGTGCAGTTGATGAATGATGGCCTGGATTTCTGCTTTAAGGAGTAGCTTCATCTGTGGGGCTGTGAAGTTCATGAACCCAGCCCCTAAACTGTCTTCCACTCTTTTTTGCAGTATTTTATTAATAACCTTAGGTCATTGATATGTTTAAGCTAGCTGGGAAACACACGTTCTCCCATCTCTCCAACTTGCTGATGAAAATCTTTAGTTCTGAACTTACACATTTGATATCTTCATTTACTTTTTTCATTCAGGAGTTTTTGTTTTTAATTCCAGAACTGAGACACCAAAATCATTTATTATCCATATCTCCCTATGGCTGCTATTTGCTTTTATGAGTGACATGTTTGTTTTGTTCAATCCAATTCAATTCAGTTTATTTCTATAGCGCCAAATCACGACAAGACTCATCTGAAGTAAACATTCCAATACAGTTCAGTTCATTAAGCCAATCAGTAAAAGATTTCCTATATAAGGAACCCAGCAGGTTGCATTGAGTCACTGACTGGCGTCAGTGTCTTTACAACAATCCTCATACTAAGCAAGCATGTAGCGACAGTGGGAAGGAAAACTCCCTTTTAACAGGAAGAAACCTCCAGAGGATCCTGGCTCAGTACGAGCAGCCATCCACCACGACTCAAGTGGTGAAATCGGTTGTGAAGCTAACACGTAAAAGATTATTAAGGGGAGTGTATGAAAACTGGAAAAACTCTTGCTTATGCAGATGTCTGGTGTGATGCACATGCTGCAGTTTACTAATGAAACTGCTGTTTGTCCAGCTCTGTCCTTTGGTGTCTGGATCACAAGAAATGTAAGATACTGAGAACAAACACAGTAATACAGATTGATAGAGTTAAGAAACAAGTTTACTTATTATTCTAAGAGTTTTTTTTTAATGAGTCTGGGAAGGACCGAGTTCAGAAATAAAAAAAAAGTTTAGTTAGATTATAGAAAAGCTTGTTGTTTGACATTCTGTTGTGTTCCACTTCTTTTAACACCAGTCTGCCTTTTGTAAAACAATTGATCCCAATGCTAAAAAGAAACAGAGAAAAGCAAACGCTCAAGCATAATTGATCAAATGTTTCCTTCCAGAAGAAATAAAAAGAAAGGACATCAATATTCTCTGACCTCTGTGGCACATAAGAAATAATCAATTCAGTGTCTAATAATGCAGCCAAGATGAGGATGACAACTCCAGCAGTCAATTGTAATATTAAATTACATCAATGCAATTTTTTTTCTGGCATAGAGACAAGAAATGTGGAAAAAAAACAACAGTGTATAAGTTTAGAGTTTTGCTAAGGTGTGAATTTGTGACAGTGCTCATGTCCTTCTGCATAACATTGCTTTTAAAAAGTGGTTTAGAGTGTCAGGGACATTTTGTCCATTTTCACAAACTAAAGTATGAATAAACAAAAAAGAATGAAAATGTGCACGTTAATTTGGGATAATGTTACTTTTGGTAATGAAAGAACAAAGATAAATATAGAATAAAAAAAAAACAAAGAAATTCTCCGATGCACATCAGTAGGACTACTCAAAGTTTAAAGGGACACTTTGCAACTTTTTAATATTTTTAAATCATGTTCTTGAGCCAGTATGTGCTAAAATGACCCTTTACAGGGTTAATGAAAGGCCACCCTGCCCCTGTCGCCCCCTGTGGCCAAAATATTCCACTTGCAACTTCACAGTTGCCGGTCTGGTCTGTTGGGACTTGGAAAAATTCAGCCTGACCTACCTGGCTCTGCAGTCTGCTTCCAGCATGTTTCCTGCATGTTTTAGATCATCAACACAGCTGATTTGTTTGATTTAATGATGAACCGCTCCTGTAGACACTAATGAAGGCTGAGGAGACATTTCAGCAGTTAGATTAAGGTGTTAAAAAGATGAACGCACAGTGAGGAGAGAAGTTTTACTTTCAGTTTCACCAACGAACACTAGGGGGTGCTAAAAACAAGCCAAATAGCGTCCATTTAAACAGCTCACACAGATGTGGACTTTGTGTAAAAATAGTAAATTATATCAAAATATAATCAGTTTCTGAACGTTTGGAGGATTTGATACCATCACAGACAACTCTTGAACTGTCTAAAATGTTTAAATATGTTTTGCTAACAAACACACACAACTATTTTTGTACCTCATATACAAATTATTGTTCAAAAACATTTAGATTTTAGAGTTTGAGGCAGTAGCTGCATTGGCACCTTTCAAAATGTCTTAAGAAATGTTCTAGTTTCATTTTACTGCACATTTAGCCACAACTGTGTGTGTGTGTGTGTGTGTGTGTGTGTGTGTGTGCGTGTGTGTGCATGCGTGTGTGTGCCTTCAGTGGAATGCTGTTGAGAAATCACAGGAAGAGGTGGACAGGACAGATATGGGCGTCTAAATGTGGCACTCAGGCACATATGGAGCACATATGGGGCCCATTACAGCTCTCACTGAGTTACTCTCTCCAGCTCACTCTCCCATTGTCAGCTTGTCTCTGTTGCGCCAGGACAGGAGGTCGTTATGATGTGTGAAGGTGAGGAAGCCCGTCAGAGTCAACGTGTCAGAACTGGGATTGCATTTCAATCACGTTTTCATAAAGCGAAAATGACCAAAGCTTATTTGATTGTAGAAACAGATTCTAAGAGCGGCCATGTTTTGTTTGGACTTCCTGTTAGGTCGTGGAGGTTAGATGAGACCCGATACTGTAAAATGAAGCTTTTTACTTCTACTTATTCTGTTTTTATCACGTCTGCTCTTCTTTCTCAGACAAACAGAAGTTTCTGAAGCTAAAGTTTTCCTGCAAGACCCAATTGTTATTCATTTTTCTGCAACCCTCCCCTGTCCCCCTATCTTGGCTCTTACCTCACACAACTCCAGTCTTCCTCCTTTCCACCCCACCACCTTCTCCTCTACCTCCTCCTCCTCCTTTTCACCCTCCTCACTTCCCATTGAGACCTTAGACACTGATACCGGGTGTATTTTAGAAGGAAGCCGAGGATTTTCCACCAGGCTTCGGTTTTGGTCTTTAAGAGAGCGGCAACACATGAACACACACACACGGCTGCCAGAGAATGGTTTATGAGGGCTTAAAATGTCCAGAGTGGAGAGGTGAAGGGAGGGGGTGAGAGGAAGTAAAATAAGAGGTTCTGAAAGAAAACAACAGGGTAACACTTCACAATAAGGGACCCCAATCTGTGCTTTGTTACTAGGGAACAGCGTAGGAGGTAATGAGTAAAGAACCACGGACTAATAAGTAGTTAACCAGTACTTACTGGTAAAAACAGTCTTATTCAGGGACTAATGGGTAGTTATCTAAGGAACAGAGGAGGAACGACTTACTCAGTACCTAACCACTACTACTATTTTTTTTATTATCCAATCTTGACAAATAACTGATTTCTTAAAATAAAAGAAAGAAATGAATCAACCTTTTTTAAATTATAACTTCATGAACATAATTATCTAATGTCCAAAAACTACTCATGAGAACTGCTGAAGATGTTTTTATATAGAAACTGCACAGTTTAATTCACACACACACACACACACACACACACACACACACACACACACACACACACACACACACACACACGCACGCACACACACACACACACACACACACACACACACACTAATGACAAGTGTTACCAACGACAGCATTGTGGGGAAGTGTTGAGTACATTCAAATACGTTGAAAGAATGACTTATTTTTAGTTTGTGTAACTGCTTCTTGACATTTCATTTAAATAAAAAGTCCAGATGAACAGGACTAACACAGATAGTAATGAATCATCTCATTTGAAAAATACACAAGATGAACAGACAATAGATCCGTCTGAATGTGATAGATGGAGCAAAAGGAGAGAAACTGCATGAATAAAAGACTCAACGTTTCCTTCACCTCCAGCACAGCTGAGCCTAAAGGCTACTTCACACTGAAAGCATCAGCGGCGCGGAACGGCAGCGGAACGTCGCCGCTTCAAATAGAATTCATTATAGTCTATGGGGGTGTCACAAACCAGCCGTGACGCGTCAATTTCCAGACGTGTCCCAGAAGTGGCACGCCATGCCGCGTGCTGCTTCTGGGATGCGTCAATTTCTGCAGTTAACATAGGGCTAGAATTGTGAAGAAGAAATGTGAAGTAGCCGTTACGCCTGCTGCACACTGAAAGCATCAGCGGCGCGAAAAGGCAGTGGAACGGTTTACTTGCGACAATCGCGGCACTCCAGTGCACACCGGGAGAGGCAGCAGCGAAGCGGCTTCGCAGCAGCGAAGCGGCTTCACCGCAGCGCTCCTCGCTCGACTCGCGAGATCACAAGATCCCTCGAGACTTCAAAGGTCACGGTTTGTTTATGACGTCCGCCATTAAACCAAAAAGAAGGAAATGACGTTTGACATCGCTGTTTGATGTCATATATAATGTTTTTACTCACCAATGCCAGGATTAAAGCCATGAAAAGCACACCGCTGCACTTTTCGAACGATGCGGTAGTAAATAAGCCGTGAGGTCACACGTATAGACGTAATCTACATAGATATGAAACCGCATCGCTGTTACAGACTTTTATTTTGAAAATTACCGGGCATTTTACACTGAAACCGAGTGTGATTTCCTGTCTAGCCTCATGTTAACTGCGGAAATTGACGCATCCCAGAAGTGACACGCGGCAAAAATAGAACCCGATCCTATCTTTAGCGGCGCGGCGTTCCGCTTCTGGGACGCGTCTGGAAATTGGCGCGTCGCGGCTGGTTTGTGACACCCCATAGACCAGTGGTACCCACTCCTGGTCCTCAAGAGCCGGTATCCAGCATGTTTTCCTTGTTTCTTTACTCCAACACACCTGATTCAGTGGTTGAATCACCTGTTCAGCAGCTCATCAAGCTCTTCAGAAGCCTGTTGATCCCTGCTGATTGAAATCAGGTGTGTTGAAGCAGTTAAAACTAAAACACGCTGGATACCGGCTCTCCAGGACCAGGAGTGAGTACCACTGCCATAGACTATAATGAATTCTATTTGAAGCGGCGACGTTCCGCTGCCGTTCCGCGCCGCTGATGCTTTCAGTGTGCAGTAGCCTTAAGACCACATGGCTTCTGCAAGTTTCCACTGCGAGACAAAGGACCACATTTATATTGTACTGAAGTGCACTGAATGCTTGTGGGTTGCACAACCTTTTTCTACCTTTAAACAGTTTTTTGTTGCTTTTATTTAGATTAGTGATTTATTTGCAGGTTTCTGTGTCACTGATTCATTATAGATATCAGTGCAGCTGTGGGTTTGTGCATGCATCTTTTTAAGTTTAATACCGCTCATGTTACGCAGCATGCTGCAAGTCAGAGATATGCTTTTTGATGATTTGTGGCAGGTGTGCGATGATGTTGTATTTGCATAACCATGCACATAGTATATGTGTGTATATTATTGTGAATGCACCTCTCTTTCTTTGTCTGAGGCTGCTGATTTAACAGCATATTGTGTGTTTATCAGAATAAAGCACACACTTTTCTTCTGCATCCAGATTTTTTAATTTGTCTTTGCCATTTCTAATCTGTCATTTCCCCCACATTCTCCCTTCTCTTTGAGAAAATCTGGCACCTAATTTAGGATTAGGACATACAGGTGATTTGATACAAATGCATGTTTTTTTCTGTCTCTCTAAAAGTGCAGTGAGCCTTTCTTCAACATGAGCATTTGGCTCGTTTTTGTTTTTCCCTTTTCTTTTATGAGTATATTATAAAATATGTCCCAACTAGAGGTAGAGTGAACTGGTATCTCTACTGTTTCCCCTTCCTGAATAAAAAGTTCATCCAGAAGATGGAAACAGACGACACATAGCTCTAACCAGTGGTGCTCAAAATAACTGGATTTCTAGATGTGATCTAAACTCTGAAACAGTTGGTGATGGACAGATTTTATATAAATACATTTGTTCACAACTAAAGCGTATTGTACTGTTTAAAGTTAAAGTACCAAGTCATCATCACACACTGGTGAAATTACATCTCCACATTTGACCCATCCCCATGGTGGGGAGCGGTGAGCTGCAGCCGCGCTTGGGAACTATTTGGTGGTTTAACCCCCCCAATCCAACCCCTTGGTGCTGAGTGTCAAGCGAGGAGGCATTGGGTCCCATTTTTTCAAAGTCTTTGGTATGACCCGACCGGGAATGGAACCCTGATCTCCCAGCCCCGGGGCGGACACTCTACCAGGCCACCTGAGTTTGCTCGTTACCCTAAGCTGCTCTGACTTTTGACAGCATTAAAGAATAAAGTGAATTATTATATATGAGATTCAACTTTGATGTTATTATGTCAACAAATAAATTGTCACTCAAACCACGCAAAATGACTATTAAAGGAGCAATATGTAAGAATTCTACAGTGAAACATTCACAAATCAGTCTGATGTCTCAATCATGTTAGAACGAAGGTTATATTGAAACAGTTTTCATTCTCAGTTGGTGTGTGTGTGTGTGTGTGTGTGTGTGTGGGGGGGGTGTTGAGTTTCTCTTCTTTCCAAAAAACAAAAGAGGGACGTAGTTACTGTTTACAATCTTTGAGTTGCTAGGTTGCCGGGTCTGTGCCGAGCTAACGCTGCAGCGCAGGTATTTGTAATTTGACACCATCAGGCAAAAAGGTCCAGAGCTGTTTAAAGAACCAAAGCCAGTAAACAGGAGCGACCCAGAAGTTATTTCTTGTACCCCTAAGAAGCCACGGCAGCTTTTTGTTTTACTCTAATATCAAGTGAAATAGGCTAGAGGCTAATGTTGAGCTAACAATGCTAACAGGGAATTAGAAGCAAATAGTCGGCTCTAAAAATATCTCAAGCTACTTTTTTAATTACCAACAACTCAATATTACAGTGAAATGTATGTGTGAAGTAAATAATAAGTCAATGGTGGTGTTTTACTTCCTTTAATGAGAACTATAACAGCACTATAACTTATCAGCTTACTGTATATGACTCATCTGTGTTTGTCACCTAGAATCTTCTGTTGCTGATCCGTAGTTGGCAATAGCCGTGAAACTCACTGAACGGAAATAAAATCCAGCATATAATAATATGTCATTTCCCACCAGTGGTTGAGATAAGAAGACGTGGCCCATGAACAGGGATGAAAGAGTTTATATGCTCGATCACGCGTGGGACACTGTGGACAACATGAAGGACACGGGCAGTAGAGGGCGACATCGTCATTTCCTGCCCACAGATAAACAGCGACGGAAGTATCACCAAACACTGATGCTCTGATGAAGGCAACAGACCGGAGCCGAAACTGTCAGCTAGAAAGATAAAAACAAAACCTTTCCTCTGTTATAAATAAGAACTAAATAATGGAACTGGAAAAGCAACACAGAATGAACTTACTTCATTCTTACATATTGCCCCTTTAACTTTGATGAATAGACATTTTAAAGCAACATTCCGCAACTTTTACACCTTAAAATTAGGCTATTTTGTAAAGTTTTTGCATCATAGTTTCATCTATTATGTTCATTTTCATACCTGTGATAGTGTTGGGGGGTCCCACGTCTGTTTACCGCACTATACAGTTTTTGAGCTCCGGGTTGCCACAGGATGTACTGACTGGGTGTAGCTTCACAGAAATATATGGCAAGCCAAAGGGATAAAAAAAAGTGTGCGTTATAAACATTTGTTATGTCTGCCAAAATGCGCGTCCTGAATGCGTGTTTTGACACCAAAAGCAAAAACTCATGTGTTCTAAAAGCGAGCATTATTTCCGCCAAAACGCGTATCTTGAATGAGTATTTTGGTGGACATAATGCGAGTTTAGAATGTGCATTTTTTTTATCCCTTTGGCTTGCCATAATTGTATAACGTAGACTCGCTGTTTAGCAGTNNNGGCAGATTCACCAAAGAAAGCTAGAAATCCCTTATCAGAGGAATCTAGGAAAAGAAAAGAAGAACGTGATAGAGCAAGAGCAAAGACCAGAGTTATTATTGGGCCGTCTTTTCCTCGCTGGAGAGCTCTTTTAGAAAGAACAGCATGAACTACGGACTCTGACCTAGCCGTGCTGCTAATGGCTAGGTAAGTAATAAATGATTTCACCAGGGTTATTGTGTTTGGTCGGGCATAAAGTTGTTATACAGTCCTGATAAAACTATTTATTCAATGGTAAATGGTAAATGGTAAATGGTCTGTATTTGTATAGCGCCTTCTTAGGGTTCTACAACCCCCCAAGGCGCTTCACAACACAATCAACTCAATTCACCCATTCACACGCTGGTGGGGATGAGCTACGATGTAGCCACAGCTGCCCTGGGGCGCACTGACAGAGGCGAGGCTGCCGAGCACTGGCGCCACCAGTCCCTCCGACCACCACCAGCAGGCAAGGCGGGTTAAGTGTCTTGCCCAAGGACACACAGCAGCATTCTCTGGCAAGGGCCGGGATCGAACCTGCAACCTTCCAATTACTGGACAACCCGCTCTACCTCCTGAGCTACTGCTGCCCTAATGTGTGGAGGTGGAAAAGTTTGTTTTCGTTGTTTTGCCTGACATTAGGAATGTAAACATGCCTCTTATGCCCCAGAGAGAGATTTAATGTTACGACAGTGACGTTACGCAGCAAGCCTCTAGAGGGCGACAGAGACCATATAATTCCAAAGTTACGGAATGCTATTTTAATAAAGTGCTGCAACATGAAAATGGCCGATGTAAAAGTTCAGTTAAAAGCAGACACCTAATATGGATACTGGTACAGTCTGCCTTTGTTGAGCTGCCTATAATCATCAGTTGGAGTATTGTTGTTCAAATGACTTGAGTCAAACTGGCGTTTATATTTCCTCACCTTATGAATCCAATTGTCTCTATGCACTTTTTGACATGGGGTTACAAAGTAAGTCTTTTTCCTAAATGTACATGTTTAGATAATGCCATGAGCATCAGCAACACCTGATCTGATGTTTCTCTCATGACAGACAGAAGATTCGGGTCTCATAGTCTCTTGTTTCCAGGACTGTCTACGATCGCATTTTAGCTCTTAGCTGTCTTACTGCTGAAATGAAATCAGACAACTGAACAACACTGCATTATACATGCACCTGCTGTCAAAGTAGCCACATTTGCATAATAATCTAAAATCTGATACATTTTACAAAATAGGTAGTTTCTCTAAGAACAAAATCTGTTTGTTTTCATTGTAACATACAACTTGTTGCATAATGAATGCCAAGTAAAATATATGGGAGTTAGTGTTAGATTGGCCATTTGGTCCAGATCCAAATCCAATTTCAAACTTTTTGAGTGTGATTTATGATGGGAGCTTGAGGGTTCTTCAGTATCTTAGCTGTTCCTAGAACTGCACTTTTCTGGACTGAGATGTCTGATGTTTTTCCTGGGATGTGCTTTAGCCACTCCTCCAGTTTGATGACCACAGGCACCACTGATGTCTTCACTCTCCAGGCTTTCTCAAGTTCTTCTTCGAGGCCCTGGTACTTCTCTAGTTTAGTAGTTTCTAGCATATAACAGCTACAGAATAATCTCCTTTAAAAGGGATTTGATTCAGTTACAACTGGGTAAAAAACTACTTGATCAGTTTTGACTATAAGAGAAATAAAATACACACACACACGCGTGAGTTATATAAACACATGGAACGAATTCTTCAGTTAATGATTATATTTGATTTTATACAATTATTTCAAATTTGGGTGAATTTCTTTTTTCATTTGCAGATTTAATTTGATTTTTTCTGAGAACAGACCCTAGTTTCCTCCTAATAAACAACTCTCCAAATAAGTGAAAAAAAAGCACAGAATCAGACAGAAGTTTAGTCATATATATTTGGAGCACTAAAGAAAAATGACTCTGTTAAGCTATGTAATGAGTTAAGTATCCTATGACACAGGGAGTTTATTAAAATAACAGCAGGACTGAAAAGCTGGCTTAATAGCTTTACCTCATGTGAACCTCTATCAGTTACTGATATTGTCTCATAAGATCAGTTTCCTCCTTTTTGCCTCCTGCTATCATCACCTCCACATAGAGAGATAACTGCTATCTGACTTTTTAAAAGATGAAAAACAATGTCAAGGTAGCTGTGAAACAGTCAAGATGTGTTATTTTTCAAATTACTGCTTTGCAATTTAGTCATTCCTGTGAAAATAATTAAAATATGTCATTTTATTCTTTTATTTTAATTCTATAACATCTCTATGTGGTAAAATGTGGTAATATCCAAGAATACAGTGAAGATTTGCATGAAGTAAGCTCTAAATGAAATACTTCATGATCTTATTATTTTCTTAAGGTCTTAAGTTTGTGATCTGGTCTTTGCTCACTTGGCTGAGTCTTCTCTACATTATAGCATTGTTGTGGTTGTGGTATATTGAATCTGTGTTCTGTACAGAGCTTTTCTACATCTCTGCAAGCAAGGCTTACCAGCTAATATATTAGCATATAACAGCTACAGAAAATTCTCCTTTTAAAGGGATTTGATTCAGTTATAACTGGGTGAAAAACTACTTGATCAGTTTTGACTATAAAAACATGGCTCTTTTCTTTATTTCTCTTCTTTGGTGCCTGTCATTTGGTCACCTTACTGAGGCTGTGCAAAAAATAAATAGAGATATATGACAATGATTTCCACAGAAAGCTTACAGAAATTCCACTACTTAAGCAGCAGGGCATGAAATTACATACTTTATCATATTCAGGTGGATAATTATTTTTGTTATCGGCTTTACTGCGTTGGCAGAATGGCCACAGTGTTGGATCTGACGTGAGTGTCGCAAGAGCAGCAGCTTTCATTTTTTATTATTCTTTAGGGCAGTGTCTCCTTTCTGGCATTTTATCTTAATCTGGGGTCTTAGCACAGTTTAGTTAGTTTTTTTTTTTTGCTAAGGAATGCATGTGTTTGTGCGTGCGTGCGTCTATGAGTGTGTGTGTGTGTGTTTGCGTGAGTGTGTGTGTGTAGCTGTAGAGAGGTGTGAGCCCATGCATGCTTGGTGTGTGTACGTACGTTGGGTGATGTGTGACATGCACACATGGCAGACGTTATTTCTATTTAAACACCACCAGAGGTAGGAACACCTGTGCTGGCTGGAAGCCTGGAGACATATAATGGTTTTTATTGGGATTCTGTTCTCAGCACACAATTCACACCAGATGTGGCCCCAATTGTTCCATCAACACAGGTCTGCCTTGTCTGGTGCACTTTTACTGAAAACACAATCAGGACAGTCTTTTTTGGGGGGGTTTGGAGGGTCTTTTGATCATCTTCTTTGTGGTAACTTTCATGAAAAAGTTTGTTTTATATTTGCACAATTTCATCTGTTTCAAATAAATGTATTTTTATATGAACAAATAAAAAAAATCTAATTATTTTGATTTTATATTCCTTAATCTGCTGTTGCTTGAACTGTTTTCTTTAATGTTTTAATATAATTTTTCATGATATAAATTTGCTATGTGTAATATTGATTTTTAATGTGATTGATGGATTTAAACTACCTATTTCTGGAGTTCCACAGGGTTTGTTGCTTGGACCAACACTCTTGTAATTTAATTCGGTAAATTCTTTGACAGTATGGGCTAAATAATTATTGTGCTCACAGTACTGAGTTATATTTGTAGATGTGATGGGTGATTTTAAAAGTTAGTCTTATATTTCCAAAGAGCTTTGAATAAAATAAAACAAAACGATTAATATTAAACGCACATTTTCCTAACAGGTTTCATGATTGGATTGATTCTTATTTTATGATGTTATAGTTGCATATTTTGTTTTGTATTATTTTTCAGCTCATAATAAACATGGACTGTTGTGCTGTTGGTACTTAGCTATAAATGTTATTTATGGATTTAAAAAAAAGAGTTTGTCAAGTTAACAAACCTCAATTTTCACCCACTGCCAAAAACATGTTAGTTTGGTAACCTGTAAGTCACTTTAGATCAAAGCTTCTACCAAACGAATAAACATAAAAAAAATAAGAAAAAATAAGTTTCTTTTTATGCTGAAAATCAATGTGATAGATTGACGTAAATGGTTTCTTCATGAAGTCCTTCCAAATTCTGTGTTTGGAAAATACTGAAATTACTTTATAAATGCAGTCTCATGAGGTAAAATCATATGATGGTACAGGATACATTCACTGGTATGCTGGACTCAGCTATACTTACTGTAGGACTGCAATGGATTGACTTACAATAGTGGGCTCTGGGGTTCCTCAGGGTTTGGTGCTCGGACAATACTCTTTGATATTATGAATAATTGTATTAGGTAAAATTATTCAACAACACATGACATATGTTCACAATTAAGCTGTTACTACTACAGTAATCAATGTATCCTGATATATCCAATCAGTTCGACAACAAAAAAATCTTACCATACAATACAGGCCTTTTACCAGCTTGGAATAAAAAAAATGTCTGCTAACTGAAAGCAGTAGGTTTAAAGTTTAAGTGAAACAATGGGATATTAAAAAACATGAATTATTTAACAACTTTTTACATATCTGATAAGAGTTGATTAGAATTCTGAGTCTATGGCCCAGTCCCAATACTCGCACTTCCACCTTTGCGCCCTTCAATTGGGCGTTCCCGGCCAGGGGTGCGAGTGTGTAGGATGTCCTGATTCTCAAGTGCGGAAGGTGACCACGCCCCTTTTGCACCCTTGTTCCACACTTTGGGCAAGGGTATTACCCACAATCCATTGCTGCGTGGGAATTTGGGGAAAAAGGCAGAGCAATGGCTCAAGTGCCTTTTTTGAAAATATTTATTTTCGTCATTTTAAGACGATTAATGATATTTATTCATGCTCTGAATGTTTTAGATTAAGATTTAATGTGGACAACAATGAATTTAAATTTAGTCAAGTAATTGTTTGTTTGTAAGTTGTTAAAAAATACTTTTAAAAAAGTAGCACAACCAGCGAACGGCATGCGTCGCGGTCGATGACGCAATGATCTCTGTCCCAATTTGGTACACTTGTGCACTACGCACTCGAAGCTTTACTGTGCACCTCCTCTAAGTGCACTTCACTGAAGGGCATAGGGCGCCGTGCGAGTATTGGGAACGGGCCTATGCCCAAAGTTTTACTAATTTTACAAGTGGTGTCCCTTCAGGTTTGGTAGCACTAAATTTGGAGGCCATCGTTCTTCTTTATTCTTCATTGTGACACTCATTTTATGCAAATTAGAAGAAAGGAGTGAAAGGTCATTAGAAGCCCTAACCTTAGCAACCTTTTTCAAATCAAGCTATTAAGTATAATAGGCTGAGGCCACCAGCATTCATTATTATAGTCAATAAAGGGATCAATAGTGTGATTGACTGGAACCATGTATTATTTAGGTTGAGATTACGGCGATCCATCAAAGGTCACTGGACCTGACTGTCATGGTTGGAGTTAAGCCTCACTACGGGCTGATGGGATGGGATTTTTATGTTCCTGAAGCTTCATGGGAAGTTGTACCAAACAAAAGCAGCTAATTGATGTTCTTGGATGGTTCACCTCTCATCCAAAAGCCTGCTTCAGCTCTGAGTGACTAGAGGACAATCCCAGGCATTTAACCTCTTGTTGAGTAGTTAGCACTTTGAGAGGAGCTCGTCACATGTTAGTCATTGATCCACCTGGCTATCATTTGAGTAATTAGGGTCACATGAGTCAACACATTTGGTGTTGAGCTGTCTGAAGTGAGAATTTCAGTACTGCAGTGTGATAAATGGTGACTTGTAGACCATGTCCTACTTGTGCAGAATTTAAAGAAATACCCACCTTGGTTTAAAGCCCATTGCATTGTGTTATTAGTTATTGTGTTGGGTGTTTGCATCTAAGATTAAGCTGTAATCCATGAGCTGTATCCAAAGAACAAACAAGGTCTGAAATTGTGTTACACAAACACACTCAGTCTCAGTTATTTCTGCTAAGAGCAGACAATAAATAGTTATTAGCGATAAGGCAAGTAAGATTTCTCCTCTCCTACAATTTGTCTTAAAGTGATGGAGATGGAGCAAAGAATGGAGTAAAGCTATTAGGTTTTATTATTTTCTCCAGACTCTGGGCCTCTGGTTGATTAAATTAAAGCGCGCAGCAACTTGTTTCAACACAGAAGAGGTCAAAACAACATAGAGCAGTATAGCTCCGGGGGATTGGAAACAGAATGAAGGCGGTATAATATAGAAAATATGTCGCTGTGACGAGTGAGTGAATTAGATAATCATTCTGTCCTATAAAATCTTTAAAATATATGTTTCAGAAGGTGGCTGAATAAAACAAACAGCCTCAACACAATTTTCTCCAACAAAATTGAAATGGAATTGTTTCTGGTTTTTATTGTTTTATGCTTTTATCTTTTTACCTGTGAAGAAAAAATAAGCACATTTTAAAATAATATTTCTTACTCCAATATCTTTAAATATTCTTTCCTTCTTTCCTTTAACCCCTGGAAATAAATCACATAAAAGGGAAGATGAAGGATGTGCTTGTTAGAAGAAAGCAGGTATGGATTTTTCTGTTGGAGAAGTGTCAGCAGGTGTAATTTTTTTAACCTTTTCAGTATCTAAAATCTGAGATTAGTTTATTGACTTTTTTTAGGAATTTACTTTATCAATTATTCTTTTTAACCTTCTTGCCTCATTTATTTTGTGACAAGCTTCCCAGCCAGCACACATAGGTGGGCCCCATATGGGATCTAAATAGTCAAGTTGTATGGGTCCCAGCATGGTTTGTCCGCGGTTTCCATGGTGGCCCCACAGGAGTTTGCCCGTGTTTGAGTCAAACCCTCTGAAAACCCATGTAGGGCCTATGTGGGCAAAAATCTTTCTGGGCAAATCCCCATGAGGCTATAGTGGAAACCACGGACAAACCCTGTTGGCACCCATATGGCTTGCCCATATAGATCCCATATGGGGCCCACCTATGTGTGCTGGCTGGGTTATGACATCTATAGGTACATTTTTATATCAGCAGAGAAATAAATCGACACGTTCAAAGCAGCATTTCATTGTCCTAGTTCGTAATGAAGCCTATTGGCCTTATTTGTGTTTTTAAAGCAGCTATGGCAAATCTACAGAACAAGCTAGGTTATGAAAGCAAACACGGTCACGGAACACTCACCCCTCAAGCATCTTCCCTCCCTTCTGCTGGAACCGGAGACCCGCATTTCAAGAGGAAACGAGAGAGCGCTAAACACCAGTCGCCGCTAGTAGAGTGTGTTATGAGTGGAGGAAAGGAGTTATTGGTGGATGAAATTGAACCACTTCATTCATTTTTTTTAATCTCCACAATATATTTATAGCTATACTATGTTAGGACATTGTTAAGAGGCATGAAAAAAATGTTTTAAGCTAATTTGTTTTCCAGATTTGCCACTGCAGCTTTAATACAAGAAAACGAGCTGTAAAACTTTATAGACATGAGATAAAAAGAGTCTAATAGAGAAAAAGCATCACATTTCCTGAATTTAAAAGGAATGATTGAATTCTAGTTTTAAAAAAGTCCATTATCAGCCAGTAGGATGTGGGTCTGGGTCACTCTTTCTTCAATGATGTTTTCTGTATTCAGTCAGGATTTTAGAATCGTGATCACAAGTCTGCTCTGTAGTGAAAGTTAGTGGTCCTGCTTACCATGAAAACATGGTTAGTGAAAGACAATTACTTTGTAATGTACTTAACCTTTTTTTTTTAAAGGGGTCATGGAACATCTTTTTTATTTACAATTGAAAACTGTTCTTTGAGCCTCTATAAAGTATACTAAAACTGTGTTGGGGCCCAAAATGGCCAAGAACCCTGAAAAATGGTCAGGTACAACCACATAATAAAGCCCTGCAATGGAAAGACTCTCTAGCCACAGCTGCCCTAGGGGGGGCACTGACAGAGGCGGGGCCTGCCGTACACTGGCGCCACCGGTCCCTCCGACCACCACCAGCAGGCAAGGCGGGTTAAGTGTCTTGCCCAAGGATACAACAGCAGCATTCTATGGGGGGGAGCTGGGATCAAACCTGCAACCTTCCGATTACTGGACAACCCACTCTACCTCCTGAGCTACTGCTAAACACCTTAACATAAAATCAAAAAGTGTTTAACTTTATCCACAACCTGTGATTGCAGGTCCTTAGCAACAACACAAGACCCATTTTTAAGCAGATGTTAATAAAAACATTGCAATATTATTTGAAGACAAATAAAAGTAACAGTAAAAACTGGATCTCCCTTTGCTCTTCCTGTTTACTCATAAGTGAGCAGCAGCATGGCAGCACAACTAGCCATGCTGTTGAATTAGCCCAAACAACCACTGGAAAAACAGGGTTTCCCACATGCATGTTACTGAATAGAACACTTCTCCTGCTTGAACATAGTTCCTTATTAAATGTTTCATGAACCTTCCCAATCGTTAAATTGGATGGAGGTCTGGTCAATGTGATGGCTTTAGCTTATGAAACCATGTAGTGACCTCTTGTTTCTTATCAACGGGGGCGATGACATTTAAAAAAAGTCCTCCCCCATCATGGTAGACATGTTTCATCATGAGATGACGGTTATTGACCAGCTTGTTCATAGAGATTAATGATCCATCTATCATCTGTATTTTTTCCTTCGGTGTGTTCAGGAGTTCATAACAAGGTTACCATGAGATAGACACTGATGTATAATGATGTTCACACCTACAACCAGTTTAGAAGAACCAACAAACATGACCTGAATGCCTTTAAAGTAGGAAGAAACAGCACCATCTGGAAAAACACCAGAGTATCCATCAACGCTTATTTCATTGACTAGCTGGTAAATAAGTTTAGCTTCATTAGCATTACAGCAGGTTTTTTCAGGTTTGTGTCACATGAACAACTGCTGCTGCACAGATATCTAATAAACAGAATTTGCTGTTACTTCCTGTAATTTGATTTGGTGTTCTTCCCTTTTTTTCATCCAGTCAACATTTGATTCATTTTGCCTGTAGATTAAATTTTTTGAAATTAGATTTGAAGATAAAATATTGAACATGTAAATACAATAGAACAGTCATGCACAGGCAAATACACTGCCCAGCCCCCCCAAAAAGTCGCCACCAAAACAAAAGGTCATAATGTTTCATTGGACCAGCTATAGCTTTGATTACAGCACACATTTGCTGTGTCATTGTTTCAATAAGCTACTGCAGATTTATTTCCATCCAGTGCTGCATTAATGTTTCACCAAGATCTTGCATTAATGATGGTAGAGTCTGACCGCTGCACAAAGCCTAAATACAGAAAAGAGGCAGATTCTGAAATCATATATCTTAAAATTACTTCAACTGAACTTTACAACAATATGTGAACATGATCTGACTAGAGGTAGATGGAGGATCTAAAGATGGAACCAAACAGAAAATCAGGGACCTCATTGATAATGCTTGTCTTAAAATTATTTAAGTAATTTTCTATGCTAACGTTATGATTTATAAAGAAAAACATGGCAGGAAAAATATGCAACTTGGGCATGAGCACATTTTGGAGACGGGAGACTGGCAGCACAGCTGGTGAGCAGTCGCTAGAATATTCATCTGGTCCTTTGCATTGACCGTTTATGGCAGAAAGTGGGCGTGTAGGAGATGCGATATGATCCAAAAACAACGGAACACATTTCTAGGATGGGTGTACATACACAATGTTTTGTAGGTCAAAAAAACTACTCTAGGTATGTTTCTTTTTTGCTGGGTTTTATTAAGGTTTCTATGCAGTTTTATAAAGGCCCTAGGTCACCAAAATCTTAAAATATTCCACTAAATAAAATTAAAATTTAGATGCAAATGTGTGCTTTTGTGATTGATCTAAACAAAAATACTCAGGTGGAAAAAACATCCTCAAAAAAATTGCCACCATTGTAACTGGAAAGTGGGCAGGGTCAGCTAATGTTTTTGTTGTAAGGGGCTTTCAGAGAAAAGGGACAATAACAAATCAGGAATCCTGATGAAGATAGAAGATAAGATGGTAAAAAGCAGCAATGATGCTTGTATATTTGCACCTTTGATATTTTCATCATGATGATTCTGAAATAAAGACGTCATACTGACATCAGAAGGTTTGGATATGTTGTCTCTAAAGACAACAAAAGATGATAGAGGCTGTCTCCAGTTATCACCAAACAGGTTTCACCTTATATACCTTATATTTGACCTGAATGAACTATAATTTACACACATGCATTTCATATATTTGACTAAACTCAACGGTTACTTGGCTCATCTGCTGTGTTTAGCTGCAAAAGGCTCATTTAGATAAGAAAAGAGGGTTTTAATGAAATATCAGGTATCTTAACTTATTGTGTGCTTTTTCTCTCTGCATATGTAAATTGCCTCTGCAACATTAACTTTCCTATGGGGATGAGTGAAGTAGGACACGATCTATCCTATTTTTACAGCATCATCTGAAAATATTGCAACAGTTGCGCCATGTATATAAATATACCAAGTGATGCTACAAATGAATCTTACTACTGCTGGGTTCACCTAAGAGGTGCAGCAACTGTATCACTATCCCACCAGAGATGCATGTGTGTGCAGGAACTAAAGTCATTTTAAGATCAGCAGATCTTCTTACAATATCATCATTAAGGTAGAGGTTAGCACATTTTAGGGGTTAATGGATAGAACAATGGACATATTCTATTAATGGATAGAACAATGGATGTGTTCTATTCTATTCTATTCCCTGGAGCCTCATTTACATCAGTGTTCTGAGTTTAATAAGTACAATTCTGTGAAATAAACACAGCAAAAACACCAAATGTCAATAAGGGATGACCTGTAGTCTTCAGTCGACCATGGGTCGTCACATAAGCCTAAAAATGAGCAACTAGTAAAGTAGAAAAAGTAGTAAAATATCAGATAAATGTAGTAAAAGGAGTAAAAGATTAGATTAAAGCAAATGCTGGCTGCCTTTTTGACGGAATAAAACTTTTTAGCTTCTTATTCTCAAACACAGGTCACACACACACACACACACACACACACACACACACACACACACACACACACACACACACACACACACACACTTTTTTCAGCCACTGCCATCGTCCCTGATAATAACTGCAGACACTCTGCATTTTTGCTAGCCGCTCACATTTTCTACATCCTCTCATTATGTTTGAATGACAATCCAGTGTTTAAGCAGTAACCTCGTACAAATTTGTTGTTGTGAAGAGCTGTCACTTCTGCCAGGGCTTGACGGCACACCCACTTCCTCCCCTTCCATCAAATGTGTGCTCTTATTGATGGAAAGGGCCAGCTTCTCAGCAGGGTATACGTCTGTGCAGCAGGGCTCCGTCTTGTCTTTTGTAAATCACTTCTTTTCCCTGTTGACTGCAAGCAATTTTCAAGACATGTGATTTTTGGTGTTTTCCTGGACCTTCGAATGGTGGAAGTATATTAAAAACACGTGGATTACTGCTTCACAGCTTCACACTTGTTCTTGCAGGTCATCAGAGCGGGTTACTAGTTTGATTTTTGTTTTCTTTAACCTGTTTCCAGGATCATTCATTGGATTTATTATTATTTTTTCAATGTAAGAAAAATGTAAACCTAACATAATCTTTGCTAGAGAATCCTGAAGAGAGAAATAAGAGTTTTATTCTCATAGAGATTGGAGGGGCAAACATGTATCTGATTGAAGGATAAAATACGAAGAACATAAGGCTGTAATGAAAAGCTGCTTACCTGCTCATGTAGGCCGTGTCATTCACAAGTTTACAGAATGAGACAAAGTTCTCAAAGTTTGCTGATTCACTGTTTTTAGAGCTTTTTGTCAGATGTTTTAAATAGTTTATGGAAGTATAACAACATTTGTCTCAGATGTTTCAAAGATGTTTATTGACAGTTACATTAAGTTGATGCAGAGACTCAATATCTATAATTTTGGTCTTTCTTCTTCTAAAACCGCTGCAGTTTCCCCTGACTTGCTGTCAGCCCTCTTCTAGTCCAAATTCTGACTGATGGCAACTTGTTCTTCATAATAATACATGTAGCTAGTCAGAATTAGTGTTTATTCATTCATCAGATGCTTTAATCACATGCTACTACCCAACATGCATGTTTTTGGTCTGTGTGAGGAAACCCACACATGCATGGGGAGAACATGTTATGCCCACTTGTGATTGTTTTTGATTTTCTGTTGAGACCTTGATAGTTCATACTGAAGTTGCACTATAGCACAACTTTTATTTATTTATTTTGTTGAATGCTCAGTGTTTTAGTACTGTTTTTTCTTTTTAACTCTGTTATCTTGTTCTTTATTTTTCTGTTGGATCTCAAGTGACCTATCCTCTTAAAAAATAAGTTTATAAATAAATAAAATAAACATGCAAACTGCAGAAAGGCCTGATCTGGTATTTCAACCTGCAATCTTCTTGCTGCACCATTATGCAGCCCACATGCATGTTGATGGTTGTTGGGATTAAGGTCTGGGGACTCTACCTGTTGATGTTTTATTCCAGGTGCAGTTCTCATGGCTGAGAGTGAGTCCACTCCCTTGGCTGAGAAGTAACTGGACACATGAATGGTTCCAGGATGTTTCACTATGTAATGATACAGGACTGATGGGAGGGTATTCATAAAAGAACACGTCTTTCTCCCAGCAATCCTAGCTGGGTATCCCATAAAAAATATATTTATATAATCAAAGATGGCAAAGATTTGGGGAACGGTTGCCTCCTACAGGCTTGGCTGCCTGTGCATGTGCTTCACAGCGCGCTGGATTTTTTTTTTGCTGAAAACAAGGCAGGGCACTAGCCCATTCTCCAAAAGTGTTCTTCCCACTGTCCATGCAGATGTTCTCATACCTGCCTGCTGCCATTCCTGAGTAGGTTCTGAACTGGTGGTGGACCTAAGCCACTTTAGCGGGTAATTCTGAAATTTGCTGGATTATCTTTGGTGCCTGAAGCTTGGTTTATGCTTGACGCATGTACATTCTGCGCAGAAATGAGACGCGCAGATGGAATGCACGTCTGACTTTGCAGCGTTTATGGTTCCTTCCTACCTTCTGCAGCTTGTCTTCAGACTGTAGGGGGCGGCATGGGGCTCTACGGCATGCATCCAACACTACACCATAGTAGAAGTAGAAATCACTGATGTTTTACATTTTATTACTGCTTCCTCGTCTTTTCCGAGTGTGACAGCAATTTCTCTCCATGAATTATTACAGTTTTTTTCAATTGCTAAAACGCGTTTGTCAAAACTATATGTTTCTTTCAAAACTGCAAACACAAAACCCCAAACATCACACACAAATTACTAAACCCTGGCATCCCTTTGCAAAACAACTCTGCCATCAAATCTTGTAACATGTTAACAAAATGGAACACGTATTTTCATTTGGTAAACACAGCCATATTTTCACATGACACACACATACCATTCATTCAATAAACACAAGTGGCATTTGGCAGAACACTACCAAGCATGGAAAGAACACTGAAGAGCAAAACTGAAAACACAGTTAGAGAAATGGAACACACTGAATCTATTACACACTGAATCTATTACAATGCCCACTTCTCTCATAGACAAACATTACACACACTCAAATTTAGAGACAAAACACTTTAATTTTAACACACACACACACACACACGCACACGCACACACACACACACACACACACACACACCCCTCATTCAAGCATATTCATGGGGCATCATGCCTCCGGTCTCTGTCTGGCCAGAGGGCCTCGTCAACATCACAGGCAATGTCCTCCTCCTCTTTCTCACCTCCCCTTCCCTGCCCTCCTCCTCCTCTTTCTCCTCCTCCTCCTCCCCGTCCTCCTCCTCTTTCTCCTCCTCCTCCTCCCCTTCCCCGTCCTCCTCCTCTTTCTCCTCCTCCCCGTCCTCCTCCTCTTTCTCCTCCTCGTCTTTCTCCTCCTCCTCCTCCCCTTCCCCGTCCTCCTCCTCCTCTTTCTACTCCTCCCCCTCCCCGTCCTCCTCCTCTTTCTCCTCCTCCCCTTCCCCGTCCTCCTCCTCTTTCTCCTCCTCCTCCTCCCCTTCCCCGTCCTCCTCCTACTACTCCCATACGTACCCCTCTCTTTCTCTGTTGTCTGTTGTTTCTGTTCTCCATTGCTCATCAAACACAACAGAGCGTCAAGCCTCCTTTCGTGCTGCAGTCCCTGATTGCAAATTGCTCGCCAGACCCGAAAGTTTAGAGATTTGAATATTTGTGTGTTGTTGATTGAAGCTTTGAGGATTTATGTGAGAAGTGTGTGTAAACCTGATAATTGTGTGCTGTGTTTTGACAGCAAGGGAATGTGAAATTGACATCAGAGTGTAAAGGAGGAAAATCAGAGTTCTAATATGATAAGGATATCTTGAGTAGTGATAAATTGAGTCAAGCGATTGGGAACAGAAGTAGAGGTTGTGAAAATCGTGCCTCAATTTTGCTTTTTGAGTTTTAGCAATCGAAAAAAACTGTAACAATAATTTGATTGCATGATCTTTATGGGCCGAACCATAGAGATGTTTGTATTTACGAACCTCCGGCACTACAAGCGCTTGCCAGTCCACCATGTTTTTCCGTGTAGTTAGTCCTAGGTGTGTGGTGCGGAAACTTTGGGCCACGCGGAGGGGCGTGGTTGCTAAAATGACGTAATTTGGCCGCGCGGAGCCGTGCGGACCTCGCAGACGCGTCAAGCATAAATCATCCTTTAGGTTCATTTTCATGGCAGAAGTTGTTTTTCTATCAATTGAAATTCAATTGATCAGTCATTAGAAAGTTACTGAGTTTTTGTAATCTGTCATCATAAAACCTGAGGGAGCAAACTTCGAGTTTGTTTTGTTATCAAAACCTTTGGCTAGGTGTATTTTTTATCATTTGAGTTTTATGAACTGCTTTTGGTTCAATGTAAGCAGCCTCTGAGGGCTGTGGCAGCTCACAACCCTGTCTATGACATGCTATACTTTCACACACACACACACACACACACACACACACACACACACACACACACACACACACACATGCACGCACGCACACACACACACACACACACACGTAAAAACAAACTTACCCCAATTTCAGCAGCGGATGTGAAGGGGAGTAGCCTAGAATTATACTAAATTAAAGACTCTTTTCTCCTCTTGTCATTTATTCTCAGCGTTTTTCACTCCTGTGCTCCTGGGCATCGCTGCTGCATTCTGGCTGCAAGAGGAAGTGCTCTAGGGCTAGAGGGAGAGTGTGTGTGTGTGTGTATCAACATGTGCGTGTGTGTGTATTCTTGTACCAATAGCCACAGGCATCATCTCCACAGAAGTGTGAGTGCCATCTTTCAAAGCCAACACAACATGAAAGTAATCTTTAAAGAAGACTTGAGTAACTGTCGCATCGTTTTCATACATTTCAAACTGTGACAGTTCTATAAATTCTCAGCAAAACATGTTCACTCTGCTGCAGTTTGTGTATTAGGATGGCAATAAATCACAATTTCCCATGGGGAGGAGTGTTATTGTCAAGATTACACAGAGATTTTTGACAGGAAAAATGGCATTAATGTGTCGCTTTGTTTTATTTGTTTATCAGAAAATCGTTTCATGAGCATAAACTGATGTGTTTTATAGTTTAGAACAACCATCCAATAGGCTTTCAGGTGTGCTGCAGATCCTTCATCTACTCTCTAGACTCATCCGGATTACTGATAATGTCTCTCTCAACATTTTTACTAAATTAAGAACAAAAAGGCCTGTTTTGCATCCTGCTGATCAACTTTCGTCCTTCCATCATATGGAGACAAGACAAGTGAGCTTCTAAGTTTGGATAAAGAGAGAGAGAGAAAGAGAGAGAACTGAGAGAGAGAGAGAACCGAGAGAAAGAGAGAGCGAGAGAGAGAGAGAGAGAGAGAGAGAGAGAGAGAGAGAGAGAGAGAGAGAGAGAGAGAGAGAGAGAGCATCATTTATGAACCGAGACAGTCCTACATGTTAAAGTTTTCTGTGATGAGATTTCTAGGTGTTCAGTAATTAAACGTAGTCATGACTTTTTTATTGTTTGTTCACATTTTTTCAAATTCTCAAAGTTCATGACTTTATGAACCCTGGATAAGGAGGCTTGTTGGCATGGGAACAACTCATTGAGTATTTGTCTAGAGGTCCTACTTTAAGCTGCTTTTTCACCACATGATTTCTCGTGGCGTACTGATCTACTTTCTTTGAAGTAAACGCTTGTATCGCTGGGTTGCAGGTGTGAGGGCTGAGTGGAGATAATGTTGGAATGGTTGTTGCTTGTTGGGGCTGGGTTTGTTTCTGGTTTGAAGTTTTGGTTCAGTTGCATCACATTTTCCCTGTAACACACTTTGCCTTTTCAGTTCACTAGCCGATCACACCTGCAGTTCATCTGGATAATTAGTCTGTTGGGGTGTAGGCAGCTCTGACCGAGACAGGAAGAGACTGAACAAGCTAGCTACCAAAGCTAGCTCGGATCTGGGCTGCCCACTGGATTCTGTTGAGGAGACGTGTGAAAGGAGGATGCTGGGGAAGATGACCTCCATCTTAAGAAACCCCTCCCACCCACTGCACTCCACTGTGGAGATCATGAACAGCTCCTCCAGAGGTAGACTGAGACATCCCAGATGTAAAACTGAGCGCTATCGTAGATCTTTCATCCCCTCTGCTGTAAGAGTGTAGAACTCCTCAGTTTAAGCTGTGCTGGTATCATCCTGGTACACAATAACACCAATGCAATATTCATGTGTTCTATAATTGTGCAATAACGGATTCTCACTGTTGTCTGTGTCTCTTACAGTATGCTGCATAGTGTTGGTACCAAGTTTGTTTTTATCTTTTATTTGTGGTTTTTTTTTAGTGATCTAAGATTACAATACTAGATTACTGACTATGTGTATATACATGTATCCTTGTTTTTATTTATCTTCTTTTAATTACCTTTTGAGTGATGGTGCTGCTGTGACAAGTGAATTTCCCCACTGAGGGATCAATAAAGTCCATTCTATCCTATTCTATTCTATTCTATTCTATTCTATTCTATTCTATTCTATTCTAGTCCACCTGCCTCCTCTCAGTAACCAACCTCACCACAGTTAAATAGTCCTTTGTTTTACAGTCTCATTTCCAGACTGTTGCTTGTTACTGTTTGAGTCCCTGTTGTTTTATGAGCTCACCAGACGTTTTCCTTGTGTTTTATCTTTACATGCAGGTTTCTTGTCTTCTGCTGCAGCGTCAGCCGTTGTTTTTCATTATGAATTCTTCTACTCTGTTGCCTCATCACGGCAAAACTTGTGGAAATGATGTACAATGCTGACTTAGAATCATGTTACATTAAAGAGGAGCTAGAATGTAAACCAACATTTTCCTTGTTGTTGTTGAATAAGACAGCTTGGGTGGTCAACAGTAGCATGCCAAAAAGTCAAAGCCGTGTGTGACCTACTTTTTATGTAAATTAGAAAGTTGAAAAAGGCGAGAGAAAACTTCTGTTCTGAGAAAGCCTTCCTTAACACGTCACTAGGGGGAGCCCTTCCTGCTCAAACCTGCATGTCTCCAGTGTCTGAGGCCTTCTGGGGAAACCAACCAATCAGCAAGCAGCTCATTATCATATTCATGTCCTGGCTGAGTGGGAGGAGTCAACAGCTCTTTTCACAGCAAGGCTGGTTTAGGAGGTTTAGAATGGCCTGTATCAGGGCTCCTGGGACAGATGAAAGCCTAAAGAACATTTCTGATGCTTTTAGAGGCTCAAAGCTGTTTTAGATGGTTGATTAACTGCATTCTAGCTCCTCTTTAATATAAACAACTAGAAGTTTTATATTAGGTGAAAAAGACATGGGAAATATAATTGTGAACACAATATATTGTTGCAATTTGTCTCAATTTATTAAGGGTGAGTCACACCATGGGTGGAGTCTAACTTCACACACACTTCCTGTTAGAAGAATGCACCTAAAGGAGGCATTGCCTGGTGGACCGAAAGAGTGGCACTGAGGCAGTGATTGACAGCATCCCCCTCAACTCCCCTGCACAGTCCCTCGGAGTTTCTTAGGCCCAATCCCAATACTCGTGACAGGATCTAGGGGTGGGGATCTATGATGCTAGGCTGTCCGATTTCAGAGCCGTTAATTTCCAGATTTAGCGATAGATGAAGTACACGTCCTCACAAGCATCCAGCCCCTGGATTCGAACACAGCCATAGTGTGGCCACAACCCATAGAGAGAGCTCGGTTGTGGGGCGGGATCTACAGTTGTCTTTCAAACTGTCTCCACATGCTATTGGACAACAAACAATGTGACATATCACCACTGCGGATGTCAGTCAACGGAGCAGTCTGCCATACTACACTGTTGAAGAAGACACAAATACATCTTTTTTCTAAAAAAAGGACTTAAGGACCTCTTGACTCAAAGAAAACCCAAGTCTAAATAGTCCAGAGTTGATGCCAAAGCCGCCTCAAACGAGCCGTCTCCATCTTTGTTTTTTAGCTCAGTCGCAGTAACATCCCACCCACCAAACAAGTAGAGTGCTGTGACTGTAGAAGCTCCAGTGGAGCGTGGCTAGACCGACCTGCAGAGCAAAATCACTTTGCCTCTGCTATGGTCTGTCTAGATTTCTAGGCTCAGGAAGCACACTACGTGTTTTAAAACCTTAGAACCATCGTTTTCTTTGGTGTCTGTCTGAGCTGATTGCATGCAGCTGTGGTGATGAACTCAGCATGATCACACAGCTGTAGACCATCAAAGCTACTCAGGGTGTGAGCATAGCTACTAACAGTGTGTGGGGGTTATTTATGTTGGGTGATTCAGCAACAGGATTCAGTTATATATCATTTAAATGTGACAAGTGTGTGTGTGTGTGTGTGTGTGTGTGTGTGTGTGTGTGTGTGTGTGTGTGTGTGTGTGTGTGTGTGTGTGTGTGTGTGTGTGTGTGTGTGTGTGTGTGTGTGTGTGTGTGTGAGTCACTACTATTATTATTTAGTTTAAACAACTTTTAATTAGGTTGACGTTGGTGCAAAGGAGCAGCTGGTAATTTAGTTTCAGGTTAAAGATTGTGGTAACCCCTCATCAAAATAAAATGATGAAATTTGTGAGATTATGAGGCAGGAAGACCTCCGAAAGGCTTCTCTTGTCTTTTTGCAAATAGCTTGAACTTTCTCTCCCCTCTCTCTGTCACGCTGCCCTCGGTCAGACTTTTTCCTTCTCCACATTTTTCCTCTTCTATTTCGCTATCCCATTCCCATTCTACTGATGCTGCCCTCTTCCTCCCAGGCTGTTATTACCAGTCTAATGAACTCCACATGCTTACACTGGTCAGGCCTGACTCTCACACACCGATGCACACCCAAACATCCAAGCTTCTACTCTTCCTCTCTCATTCTTTAATAATTGCACCCAAATGCTCCCAGCCAGAACAATTAACTTCCCATCAAAGTGGAAGCAGAAGCCTTAAAGCTGGATCTCTGTGGGCAAACAGAGGTTCTGGACTGACTTGCAGAGTGCAGATGTGGACGAGACACACAAACGCCATCTCACTGCGTGGATGCATGTGACTGATGCACAGGAAGTCTTAGGGGATCTTTTTTCTGACTCATGACGCTGGGGAATGTGGCCATGTGGTGATTTAGTGTTTGAGAAAAGTTTCCAACCAACAACTAACAAAACCCAAGTTGCTCAATAAAACCCTACTGTTTTATATGTTAGAGCTCTAGTTCACAGTCTGACTCCACAATATTCTATATTGGCATTTAAAGGTTGAATATGGAGCAATTTAATAAAACGCTGTATTTTTAATCCCTCCACGGGGCGTTTAGAGGTGTGTAGAATGAAGCTACACTATTTCCTTTAAAAGCTATATTTTAATTAAAAAATGATCAAATACTTATTTTGACAGGCACAACACTGTGTTTATGTTTGCATCTACCAGCCAATAGAGGGCACCATTGCAGGTTTCTAAATACAATAAAAAGTCCGCTCGGCAAGGCGAGGCTGCATGGCACTGTGGAAAATGGCGGACTTGACAAGTCAAGCAGCTGATTCTGAGCCCAGAAGATGTTCTAACGGTAAATACTGTTGTAAAATAAACTTATTAGTAGAAATGAGTCCTTTTTCTGTACGATTCATCACTGGACATGGTGCTGGCTGGTCACTTCACGCATCAGCAGTGAACCAACACCCCGACGGCTGGAAAATTTGTTCTGTTGTTGCAATACCACCTGTGAACACTAGATGTCGCTTTGGTGTTTGTGTTCCATATTCTACCTTTAATTAGAGAAAATATTTAAACACATATTTTGACATTTTAAAAATAAGATTTTTTTGGTACCATGTCACAAGCTATCATCAGGATTCTACCACATTATGAAAACTTCTGTGAATAAAACATAAAAACAAAGCTGATGGTGGGGGGAATTCCAGGAAAATTCTGAGAAATTCCAAGATCATATTTTCATGTGACAGAACTGGGATGTGAAGGAGTTTAAGTATCTCAGGGTCTTGTTCATGAGTGAGGGAAAGATGGAGATCGATAGACAGATTGGTGCTGCATCTGCAGTGAGCGGGCGTTGTACCGGTCTGTCGTGGTGAAGAGAGAGCTGAGCAGGAAGGCAAAGCTCTCGATTTACCGGTCGATCTACGTTCCTACCCTCACCTATGGTCACGAGCTTTGGGTAGTGACTGAAAGAACGAGATCGCGGATACAAGCAGCCGAAATTAGTTTTCTCCACAGGGTGTCTGGGCTCTCCCTTAGAGATAGGGTGAGAAGCTCGGTCATCCGGGAGGGGCTCGGAGTAGACCCGCTGCTCCTCCACATTGAGAGGAACCAGTTGAGGTGGCTCGGGCATCTGATTAGGATGCCTCCTGGACGCCTCCCTGGTGAGGTTTTCCGGGCACGTCCAACCAGGAGGAGACCTAAAGGAAGACCCAGGACACGCTGGAGGGACTATGTCTCTCGGCTGGACAGGGAAGGGAAGGCCTTGGGATTCCCCTCGGAAGAGCCAGCCCAAGTGGCTGGGGAGAGGGAAGTCTGGGCTTCCCTCCTTGCTACTGCCCCCGTGACCCGACTCTGGATAAGTGGATGAAAATGGATGGATGGATGGATGGATGGATGGATGAAAGTCACAAATTCTTTCTACTTCTTTTAAATTTGGTTTGATTTGACACATTTTCATTTCTGGTCTAAAGTGAACAAGCCTTGAGTCATTTGAAAGAGTCATAACTGCACAAACCCACGTATACATGTGTGTAAAAAAACCACATGATCGCTGACTTGGCCAGACGGTTTAAGGTTGAGGTGACTGCGGTTTATCGTGGGCATGTGGCGGCTCTGATTCCCAGCATGACATCCTGGACCATGTCTTCATCCATGCAGTGAAGAACGGGTCTTTCCCTCATTGAAGCCTCATTTTTCATAAAGTTTTTCCTTTCATAGTTTTTCTACTTACAACCTAAAAAAATCCACATTTTTGGAAGTCTGACTTTATTTTAGAGAATTTCTGCCCATTTGGTTTTCAGACGTTTTTATTCAGCAATGTCGGTAAAAATCTGATTTTCTCACTTTATTAACATTAATCTTTGTTTCTTTAATTCTTGCAAAATCAGGAAATTGCAATGTCAGAAATGTTTAATTTTACTAAATCTGAGAGTTTAAAATGGAAACTTTTTTTTCCATTTTCCAATTGAAAATCCAAGTTTCTTTTACACATAAATAATCTCTAAATATTCTAGGAATTTTACCCCATTATTTTAACGTACAATGGGCACAAAATACTGCAGTAGCATTCTTGGTAAAAGGGATTGGTTTTATACTATTCTTTGTGATGGGATATTTAATTTGTGTGTCTGTGGTTAAATGATTGTAAACATATTTTCATTAACTGAATAAAAAATAACCACAACTGAAAATGACACAATGCACCATCTGATCTGTTGTGCAAAAAATTCCGTTCTCAGATGTGGAGAGACGTGATTTCATGTTTTATTTTTTTCTTTTAAATCACACAAACCCGAGACTTGGCAGCCAGAAGCACTTGGCTGGAAAGAACAAGGTTTAGGGAGTTTAAGTCATAAAAAATAACTATGCATTTAAGGATTTAAGCCTATGAGAGAAGGTCTGTAAAGAGATCCTGCCCTGCCTTTTGGTAGCTGCAGATCCACAAATAGATTTACAGGCTTTCATTAAAGCAGCTAGTGGTTATGCAGCCATGTGTGTGTGCGTGCATGTGCGTACGTGTGTGTGTGTGCGCGTGCATGTGTGTGTGTGTAAAGCTGGGCCCAGATTACTTCCAGAAGTGGAGTTCCACAGCCTGCTGTTTCATTACAGCTACAAAGCAACCGCAATGCTACACAGAGTGCAGAGTTGCATTTTTTTCCCTTTTTTCTCTCCATGTCTGCCCTTCTTCTTCTGTTTTTTCATGGTTACAGTTTGAACAAGAATCAACAGCTGTGTAAATGCATTTCTATCCATTCTGGGATTTCAGAGAAAGGGGGAGCTGGACTTTACCAGTTTTGAACAACTCTGAATTAGCTTTTTCTTTAGCTACAAATGTGGATACAAGTTCTGGGAGCCTTATGTGAAAGAAAGGATAATAAATGATTATTTACTCACATTAATGATGTAAGTGTGCACCATCATGAGACATGACCATAAAGCATGACCTGCATCCATCATTGAACTCCAGTAGCTTTGTGTCCACCTCCTCTACAGCTCTGGCACCGTCACGTTGGCTCAAATCTGCCATTTTGTTTGCATGAATATCTCCAGGACCACAAAAATCTCCACAAACATCACAAAACAAATAGCACCTATAATAGGAAATACTATGTATCACTCAGAAATACAGATCAGGTTCAATTATAAACACACAAACTCTGCAGAAAGGCCACAGAGCCTGCTGTAATAGACCGGTAACACAATTGGTCTTAACAAGCAGAAAACAAGCTTCCTGTGGTGTGATAATAAGTGTTTGTTTGGCCGTGTGTGAGTGTGTGTGTGTGTGTGTGTGTGTGTGTGTGTGTGTGTGTGTGTGTGTGTGTGTGTGTGTGTGTGTGTGTGTGTGTGTGTGTGTAAGTGTGTGAGGCATTCTGAGGCCTGACATCCATTCTCCACACTTCAAACTTCCAGATGTGGTTCATTCAAACCAGCACCTGGTAGGTTTTTTCAATAAACACAAACACACACACACACACACACACACACACACACACACACACACACACACACACACACACACACACACACACACACACACACACACACACACACACACACACACACACAAACACGCGCCAGATTTTTAGACGAGTGCTGTTCAATGCATCCACATCCTGCACTACTAATTAATACCTTGTGTGTGTGTGTGTGTGTGTGTGTGTGTGTGTGTGTGTGTGTGTGTGTGTGTGTGTGTGTGTGTGTGTGTGTTTATTAATCCACTGCTCGACTCCCTTCAGTTGATCCCACTCATGCGTCGCTAAAAGGAAGCATTAAGCGTTCAGGTAATTTGAATCGTGGATTAGATGACGAGGGAAGGAGAAACATGGAAACAGATGGAGAGGAGAAGGACAGAGAGATACGCCGGTGTCTCCGGAGAGTTTTTAGTATCAAGCATCGAATGAGAGATTGAGACAAAACTACAGGAAGTCAAGATTATATTGGTCCAAAAGATGGAAGCTTGGATCGATCAGAACTCACTCAGGTCCGCCTGGACCAGGAAAGTGCTCCGTAGCACTTCTACAGCTGAGCCTGCAGAAACTGTGTTGACACATTTTGCAAAGTGCCACCGAGCAGTCAGAGCTAATGGGTTATTTATGATTGTTAAAACACACCTGCTCTCTAAAGGTTTTATATGCTCACTTTAACGCGTTATTATCTAATAAACTTTAAGCTCTTATGTCAGACTGATGCAAAGCTGATAGCAGTTGTAGGTGATAGCTTATAAATCTGACTAAATACTTTTTATTTTTAAGTGAGAGAGAGAGAGAGAGAGAGAGAGAGAGAGAGAGAGAGAGAGAGAGAGAGAGAGAGAGAGAGAGAGAGAGAGAGAGAGAGAGAGAGAGAGAGAGAGAGCAATTTAGGATATTGAAGGAATTTACATGCGAAATAATGATACTTTGAACACATTTCCTTCATTTACAACCTGGTCATACTGTTATCTTGATTCTTAATACATTCATTCTGAGACTATATTTGAAACAGACACTTCATTACCTCCTGTTTTTCACAACTACAGGTGTAGAAGTCATTAGTCCACATTCCTCTGTGGTTTAGGAGCTCACACACTTTACCTCTGCTCGTTAAAATGGTCCACGGACTCAGACTGAGACAATTTACCTCCACCTTCACAGTGACAGGTACTGCCATGTTCTGCATTTGGAGCCAGAGTCTGTTCTCAGGACGTGTGTCTATAACCTTTACTGAGATCAGCGGAGTGGTTGTTTCTCTCAGCTATACCTTTCAAAATCACATGTATTGTAAATAATTATCAAAAACCATGTTTTAATGATAATCTGGCTGAAAATAGGAGGGCACAATCCACAGCGTTCTTCTTGGTTTTTCTTTCTCTTTTGATGGAGCATAGCCATAAAAGCTAAATGATAAAATGTTTTATTATTATTGTCAAACATATTCACTTACAGGATAATTAAATAATACTTACATCACACATTTGTTTGAATAGCAGTAGGTAACACATCCCTTATTCAAGAAAATTAGTTTTTCATTTCAGAACAGCAAAAACAACAAAAACAGCAAGAGAACAACCAGAAAAACACCATCATTACATAGGTAAAAGATTTATGTTCAGTACTATAAAATATTATTTCTTCAACTCTCACAAGGAAAAAACAAAATATGAAAAATGACAACAAACACACCGTAATTCCTTCTAACAAAATAAAAGACAAAATAAACGAAAGAATCAGAGAAAATGTGCAAAACAAGTGAACAATAAAAGTTTCTTCATGAAAACAATTTTTAAAATTTCACATTTTTTATATTTTCTTTTATCTCACATTAACCCAGGCATTAGTTTGCCAACTTTTTTTCATTTCACATATTTATTCTGTATTGTTTACACAATAATGAGGTGGGTCACCTATCATATCTAAGCCTTTCTGATTGATTTCTTTATTTTTCAGTGCTCTTCTGATGTTTGTTGATGTTTTTCAGAATAAAGTTGCAGATTTGTGAGTGACATAGCAAAACCTTCAGCTCCACAACCAAAGCATCTGACATGCTTTCCCTCTGTGCAACAGATCATCATACGGCTCTTTTGTATGTTGACACTTAAACAAGTCGAATCTTTGGGACATGAGCAGTTTTTTCTAAAGTTTCTCTTCACTAGAAAAATTGACTTTCTCTTTTTTTAATTGTAATAAAACCAGTTTAGTGTAGAGGTAAATAACGTACAACGGGCTGCACACCTCCAGAACACTTCATCATCTGTTTATCAGGAGTCGACAGAAGATCCATTCATGATGACAACAGAATGCTGACAAACGCTGTAGCACTGTTGACTGCATTCTAATCCCTCAATGTGTATGAATACATCAGTGACACGAAGATAAAAGGAACACACACACACACACACACACACACACACACACACACACACACACACACACACACACACGCGCACATTTAGATCTTCACAAACAAAATCAGACTCATTAGTTTTTCTGAGGCTTGTTCAAGTTTCGGCCCGAGGGAATTCACCAAAAACCTCACCCTAAATCACTCAAACTTTAGCATGAAACACACACACACACACACACACACACACACACACACACACACACACACACACACACACACACACACACACACACACACACACACACACACACACACACACACACACAGCAATCCATCACAGTGATCAAGCAGGAACTGTGTGGGAGCTGGCCGGTCATGCATCAACCTCTCTGAGCTTGTTAAAGACAACCCAAAACACACGGCTGTGGACAGAAAGCAGCGTGATGTTCCTTTAAAATGACAAGCAGGGGAAGTGAAGACACTGGTTCTCATGGTCAGACGGAGGATTCCAGACCTTCTCCGCCTTTCCAGGAAACGATGCACCTGTTAAGTGGGGAGGCAGATCGGCATGGCGCTCTCTCCCTCTGAACTCATCACACACTGACACCTGACAGGAGCTCCAGGCAACACATTCACATTCACTTGGCAGTCCTTATGCATCATTTTTCAGCACAGAGGAAAGTGATCTCCATTATCATCTCACGGGGAGAGGGGTGCATCAAGAAAAACTAGGAGTTTTACACACCTGTGACTTCCCAATGCTTTCAAGTTAAATGTGTGTAACTGGCCACTTTTGAATCATCAATAAATATGAATAATAATGAATAAATATGAAAAACAAAAACACTCCTTACACATTTTGGGTGTTTACTGTGGCAGATTCCATCAGTCCTTACCTTGCTAATGTATTTTCTTGTATTTTTTTTATTTTTCATTACTTTTGGTACTTTCAGACCCACATCATCTGCAGACTCTGGCTCCAAAATACAACAAGGCAGCTCCTGTAAACTGGATATTTTAGCTTTAATTGTCAACAACAGAAGTAAATCTAGCATCTAAACACTAATGATCTGTTTGAGGAATTTCAGTCAGGTTTTAGAGAGTATCACAGCACTGAAACCACATTAGTGAAAGTTACAAATGATATTCTCACGGCCTCAGATAAGAATCTTGTGTCTGTTCTGGTCTTGTTGGACCTCCGTGCTGCTTTTGACACAGTCGATCACAATATTCTCTTAGAAAGGCTTGAACATGCTGTAGGGATCAAAGGAACAGCGCTAGGCTGGTTTAAATCTTATTTATCTGACAGATTTCAGTTTGTTCATGTACATGAGAAATCTTCTTCATACTCTAGAGTTACTTGTGGAGTACCACAGGGTTCAGTACTTGGACCAATTCTTTTCACTATATATACGCTTCCACTTGGTAAAATCATTAGACAACATGGGATAAACTTCCACTGTTATGCTGATGATACTCAGTTATATTTATCCATAAACCCTGATGAACCTAATCAGTTAGGTAGACTACAGGCTTGTCTTGAAGACATAAAAATCTGGATGATTCTAAACTTTTTGCTGTTAAATCCAGACAAGACTGAAGTTATCATCTTTGGACCAGAACTCCGGTGTAATCTTTGACCAGGACATGTCATTCAAATCCCACGTTAAACAGGTTTGTAGGATTTCCTTTTTCCACCTTCGGAATATTGCTAAGATTGCTAAGAAAAACTGGTTCATGCATTTATTACCTCAAGGTTGGATTACTGCAATTCATTACTATCAGGAAGTCCACAGAATGTAGTCAAAAGTCTTCAGCTGGTCCAAAATGCTGCAGCTAGAGTTCTGATGAGAATTAAAAAGAGAGACCACATCTCTCCTGTTTTAGCTTCCCTACATTGGCTGCCTGTTAAATTCAGAATAGATTTTAAGATCCTCCTTCTCACATATAAAGCTCTTAATAAACAAGCTCCATCATACATCAGTGATCTGATTGTTCCATATGTTCCTAACAGAGCACTTCGCTCTCAGACTGCAGGTTTACTGGTGGTTCCTAGTAGCCTGGCAAGCCATCCTATATATGTGTATATATAGTCTGGCCACGAACCATTGACAGCTCTCAGTCGTGAGGCGGGATCTACGGTTGTCTTTCAAAATGTCAGCACGCAATTGGATAGCGCTAGGACCAATCAGAGTGATGAACAACATGACGTAATCACAGCGACGGAAAAGCGGGAGGCTTTAATAGCGTCTAGCTTCAATGATTTCTGTCGTTTTTGTATGAAAAACACGCAAATATCAGGTGTGCTGGGACATTGCACTACTTTGTTTGATAAAAATAAGAAGCCGCTAAGTATATCAGACAGACTTACGCATAGGGTGACCAGATCCCAACTCGCCAAATGTGGGACAGAGACTACTCAATGTGGGACAACGTAAAATTCCAATTTAACAAGATAAAGTAAAAAAGTAAATAAAAAAAAAACTTATTTTCTGCCTTTTAGCTCCAACATCACTGGTAAATATACATAGTTATTATAATTATTATCATTATATATTTCATGTACTATTTATTCTATTTGAATTCAACTTGAACAAGCAAAAGTTTTCAGACTATTTCACAGCTCCTCTCATTACCACAGCTTAACTCAGGCTCTTTGGACCTTCTAGTGGTTCTGATTAGCTTTAGCTAAAAGGATTTTAAACCATCAACTCATTTTAATAATATAGAAAGGCCCACAGTAAAAAAATATGCAGGTTTTAGCAGCTTTTCAGAGTTTTCATTGAATATTTTCCACAACAGAATGACAGTAAAAGTACCAGTAGCAATTTTAGATCTATTTAAGTTTGTTTTTAATACATTTTCCAATCAAATCAACAAATATTCATACTTTTTTGCTATTTTTTTCTTAATTCAGAAACAAAATGGTGTTTTTTGTTTTCAAAAATGACAACACATCTTTTCTAGTAAATATTTAGGGGAGAGAGAAAAAACATCACTGACTTAAATCTGAAGAAATTCAGATCTAATCTAACAGGGTTCCTTAGAATGACTTTTTTCCTCAAATTTCTGAGAAAAATAATGAAGGCTTACCTTTAATTCTCTCTTTAATGTGCTTTAAAAGAGTTTAGCTTGTATGTATTTGAAATAAAAATCACTCCAGCACCTTGTGTGTGTTAGAAACTCGTTTGGGACCTGTCCACTTACTGGAAACCTGCTTCAGTTCAGACCAACATATTTTTTTGTGACTCTTGGATTCTCTGCTCTGTTTCATATCAGACTCCGCGCCGTGACACAAAAAAATGACTGAGAAACAACACAAAGACCCTGACAGAGTCTCAATGAACACTTTCAACCCCCGAGTTTATTCTAACAGCATTTTCGCCAGAATCGCCACGGTGTTCATCTTTCCTCCGTTCTCGCTGACGCTTCTGTTTTGGTGGTTCGGGTGCGCGCGCCAAGCGCTCCGGACCGGCGTTAAAGTCCCGCCTCCTGGTTCGACTGACAGCAACAGGCGGCTTTCTCCACACCGTTTATGCAAGATTGAAATTCGGAACGGGAGACTGTCAATGCGGGACATTGTCTCAATTTGCGGGACGTGTGAAAAGTGATGAAAATGCGGGACTGTCCCGCACAAAGCGGGACATCTGGTCACCCTACTTACGCACGTTGGAGTCTAAATAATCCAATGTTGATGACAAAGCCGTTTCAAACGAACGTGTTTTCCGAGTTGCCGCCATGTTGCTTGGGTTCGCGGCGTTCGCGGCCGCAGCGCTGACGTCATCGGCTACTCCCGCTCTGTGATTGGCCCATGATATAGAGCGCTGTGATTGGCCCAACCAAAACTATAGCGAGTTGTGATTGGATAGACACAGCAGTGGTTTGGGCTGCGAGGGTTCCAATGAAGCGTGCCTAGACCAAACTCTGCAAAGCAAGAATTGGTCTAGTTCACTAGGCTAGGTTCCTAGAATATCTAAAAGTAGGATGGGAGGCAGATCTTTTAGCTATCAGGCTCCTCTACTGTGGAACCAGCTCCCAGCTTTAGTCCGTGAGGCAGACACCTTGTCTACTTTTAAGACTAGGCTCAAAACTTTTCTATTTGATAGGGCCTATGGTTAAATTCTGATGTTAGTCCAGGTTTAGACGAGTGGGGAGCAGAGGGAGGTGGAGTGTACAGCGGGGACTACTGTCGTTAAAGACTTCTCCCTGGCCCTGCCTCCCACATGCCTCCATCTGAGAGGCTAGGTTATGCTGAGTTATCTCTGTAGTTATGCTGCTATAGGCTTAGACTGCTGGAGGACATACTGACCACTTTCCACACTCTGCTACTCTCTTCTACCACCACTCTATAATTGCATTATTTCCTGTTATTTCAGCTGTTAACTTTATTTTCTCTCTAAGTGTTTTTCTCCCCAGAAGAAGCTACACTGGCGTTCTGCTGAGCTGTGGTGGCCTCATGGAGGGGGCCATCGGCTGGCACACTGCTGCCAACCACCTAACATTCTCCCTCTCCTGATATTACATCTTACTTTCTTTAACATAGAATGTGCTACTATTAGTTCACCTATTGAATTAATTATAGATTCACTCAGATAAAGACAATAAAGTTTCTCTTACTAAATAGAACTTCTACTAAGACATCACAGCGTAGCCATAGAAACACTACTTGATATATGGTGTGTGTGGGGGGGGTGCCTGCTCTGTCTTCTCAATCCCCAGTGAGTCGTAGCGGATGGCTGCTCATACTGAGCCAGGATCCTCTGGAGGTTTCTTCCTGTTAAAAGGGAGTTTTCCTTCCCACTGTCGCTACATGCTTGCTTAGTATGAGGATTGTATCAACACACAGTCAGTGTCTTGATGCAATCTGCTGGGTTCCTTATATAGGAAATGTTTTTACTTATTGGCTTAATGAACTGAACTGTATTGGAATGTTTACTTTGTGAAGTGCCTTGAGACGACTCTTGTCGTGATTTGGTGCTATATAAATAAACTGAATTGAATTGAATTAAATACAGGTGTGTCATACATTTATCATTGTTTTAAAACCAAAGTTATGATGTAAGTTATATATATTTTAGGAAATAAAACTCATTAAAGGTGCCATCTTAAATAGTCTAGGAACATTTTTCCATTATTCTTGCAATGCTCTTCACATACTGATGGCAACAAATAAATTAAATGTTTTGTCAAAAAGAAAATTAAATTATTTAATTGCCTCTCAAATGTAAAATCCTGAAAAAACCTCATCAGATCCAGCGCTGGTCCCCCTTCTATGATTGGATCATAACCCATCCATCACACTGCTCCTCTGAACGTCCCTTAGCCTGCTGCACATAACACCCTCTGTGTATGAAACGCGTGTTTTTTGGCCGAACAGCCAAACAGAAAGCTAGATGAGCTGTCAGTCATGGATGTAATGTCCAATTCTGTTTGCAAATCTCATTTAAAGTAGCTCTCCGGAGTATTTTTTTTATCTGATGGCACCATCTAGTGGCTGACAACTGTATTACACCAAGAGTCGTGGACTCGATAATTTAAGATGGCGACTGCACGTTTCTTATTTATGAATGTGCTTCTGTAGCCGACAAACAGAGCTAAAACATGTTGTTTTACAAGTATTATTCTCATGTCATGTTGTGTTTTCATATATTTATATTTTAAAGACTTACTTGTCTGTGAAAAGTTTATCAACTCTGCTTCAGCAGAGGTGCTTCCTTTAATTTGAAGCACGTAAGCGGTAGTCTAACGCTATTGGTTAGTTCTGGTCAGCGCTCAGTTTCCTATTGCATGGATTTTACGGGACAGGGGAGGGGCTTAGCAAAAAAAAAAAACATATCGCTTACATTATATCACACTACATGATAAGACAATTACTTTTTACGAATTTCTGAAAAATTATATATAATTCCTGAAAGGGGAAAACTCCGGATTGCTGCTTTAAGGAGATGTTTAGGTTCAGTTCAGAGTTTGCTCTAGAGATTTTGACCTTGGCAGCAGAGCTGCGTGTCTGCTCATGTTTTTGTGTGTGTCGAAAGCCAGTGTTGTACCATTTTCTGCAAACATCAGAGTCTGTGACTCAGGGTGGGTGGGGTTGAAGAACACTGCACCTTTAAGGTTGCACTGATTGCAGACAGAAATAATACTTTTGCCTCTCTGAATTGTGGGCAATGGTGGCAGAGGAGTTTAAGTGCCCGCCCCGCAATTGGAAGACTGCAGGTTCGCGCCCCGCTCAGTCTGTCACTGTCATTGTGTCCTTGGGCAAGACACTTAACCCACGTTGCCTGCTGGTGGTGGTCGGAAGGACCGGTGGTGCCAGTGCACAGCAGGCCCCGCCTCCGTCAGTGCGCCCCAGAGCAGCTGTAGCCACAATGTAGCTCATCACCACAAGGGTGTGAATGGGTGAATGACTGATTGTGTTGTAAAGCGCCTTGGGGGATTCTAGGACTCTGGAAGGCGCTATATCAACAACAGGCCATTTACCATAAATACTTTTTTTCTGAATCAATTTGTGGCTCTGACAGATGGGCATATGTGATGCTGTTTTACAGAATGAAAATTCAGTTGCAACAGAGGGACGGGATGCATCCCCCTTGAGACAAATTAAATTTTGCTGAAAAATTAAATTAAGACGCCATTAAAAATCCCAGCACTTTGGTTCAAACTAAATAAAGAAATAGTTGATGTGTTTTCTAACTTTCGTTTCCATTGTCAGTGGCAACGGTGAAGACACACTTTGTGCAGGATATCTGACTGTTCTCAGCTGACCATCGTTCTCTCATGCAGAAAAGTTTAAAGCAGCGCTTCTAAGTTCTTTGGTGTTGTTTAGTAATTCGGCCCAGAGAACTTATTGATTCATACTTGGATTGAAGCTGCCGAGCAAATCGGGAAAGGGAATGCCAGAAAATTCCAGCAGATTAGGCAAAAAACAAGAGTGGCAACAAAACCCGTCGATGGCACTACAAGCCAAATCATTCAGCTCTATAATTACAACCGAGCCACAACTGGTCCGCTGTGGCCTAACAGAAGAGGGGACAGAGAAATGAAAGGGGGGGTGGGATAGATTTCAAGAGCGAGAGGCTCCACTGCCCCCCCATGGGGATTGTGGTTACAGTGTTGTACTCCGCATTTGTTTACAGCACAGAGAAAGAGACAAAGGCAGAACTGTGGCCTGCTGCATGCTGTCATCTCAGAACTGTACGTCATTAGGTTCCATTCTAGTCATTATTGTCCACACACACACAGACACACACACACACACACACACACACACACACACACACACACACACACACACACACACACACACACACTGGTGTTTCATTCCATTGTCTTCTTCATGTGGTGGAGGGAAGGAAAAACAAATAAGAGGAGAAGGAGACGAGTGAAGCAGAGAGAGCAAGAAGGAAGCCGGGGTTGTGTTCAGGGTGCTGAATGTTAATTAGTTTCTTTTTGTTTGTAGCCGTTGGCAAAGCTTTCCACTCGACTCTCTGCTCTGGCTGCATGTGTGTTTGCACAGATGCAGAGAGCTGTCAAAGTTTTGTGTCTATGACACCAAGTTTGGCACTCGTGTCATCTGAGATCCAAACTTGTCTTTGTGTTCTTGAATCTGACAAGTGTCAAGTGATCTGTAAAATGTGTGTGTGTGTGTGTGTGTGTGTGTGTGCGCATGCGTGCGTGTGTGTGTGTGTGTCAGAGAGAGAACTGAACACTGGTACGCTTTGAAATATTGTCCTCTGTTGACGCACAATCCTGGATCCAAATGAAAGTGATTCTGACAGATGAAAAGAAGTCCTTAAAGTTGAGGAACCAGCAAAATAAATGTCAAATTAAAATATTGAAAGTGATCACAAAAGGCCCACAGAAAGAGTGTTTACTGTTCTGTTTTTTATGCAAGCTGCACTGTGATGCGTCCAGAACAACGACCTTGAAACAAGAACTTTCATAAACCTAATCAGGACTTTTCTGCATGGAGTTAGCGTGTTCTCCAGGTGCAGGTGTAGGTTTGCTCAGGGTATCCCCCGTTTTCCTTTTGCAGACCACAACATATGCATGATGTCTCTAAATAGGTTCAAGATGTGTAAGTGAATTGTTGTTTGTCTATATGTAGCCATGTGATGAACTCAATCAATGGCTACAGATAGACAGATGGAATCAAAGACCTCATCTTTCCACCTTATCCTGAATCAGCTCTCTTCCCAGAAAGAATGCTACCACCTCAGTAGCAGCTCTACTCTGAGTCCTTCCTAAATGTCCAGGTTCCTAACCCTATCTCTACACGAAGCTCATGACCATAGAAGGCAGATTTAGCTCCCTCTGTGCCACGAGGGACAGGTTCATCTACCACATCACAACAGAAGTGGTTTTGATCTGATCCACCTGTTGAGCTCCACTTCATCCTTCCCTCATTCATGAACAAGACCCAGAGATACTCAAACTCCTCAGTTTTAAACAAAAATAATCGGCAGTCCAAAAGATTTAAAACATGTGGCCTCAGATAAAGAAGTGCTGATACTTATAACATCAGTTGCAAAACACCCCTATTTACACATTATTGCATAAATCGAATGAAAAATGGATGGTTTTATTATTATTATTGTTAAATGAAGAGAAAGTTAGCTCTGAAAACTTAGTCATATAAAAGAGGATGCATCAACATTGATAGATGCCCAAACAGATCACTTAGTCATGTTTTTATTATTAAAAAAAGAACTAACTAAACCTTTTGGAGTCTTAAAATCAAAGATAAAGCTTGATAAGAAAATCAAATCCCAAAATCCTCTCTCTATATATGTGCGTGTTAAGTATTTTGATTTATGATTATCTTTCACCATTCCATGTTGCAAAAGCTTCAAATAAACCTTGAATAAACTCCATTCCACATGCCTTGTCTCATTACCATTCCAAGCTTAACTCAACTAACATCTGTAGAAAGAGCTGCTTGAACCTGGGTCCTTTCGGGTGACGAGGCGACCATAAGAAGGGAGGAAATGGATCATGGGACTTTGTGCTCACGTCTCTGATACATCAAGCATAGGCTGTGGTTAATGATATCCTGTCTAGAATAGTATTGTACTGTCCCGATGTGTTAGTTCTGTGTAGGATCTTCATTCAGGGCTGCTGTTGGCCGTAACCCACGCCTTACAGCTCAAACTCAAAAATAGAACTTCCAGAAACTAGTCGAACAAGCTTGTTCTTCGCTTTTTCAACCGAGCCCAAACCGGAAATGGAACTGAACACATCAACCCGCCATCCCCTTCAACATAAATCTTAACCCGTAACAGTATAAAAAGGGTAGCATTTCTTCTCCTGAATCTGACTCGGTAGAAACCTCAATTCTGGCATTAAGGACCGTTATGAACCAAATGGGATCAAAATCTGAGTTCTTATTACTTTCACCGGACCTCAATGTAGCTGCATCTCTCAAAAGAGCTTTCAGCCCTGAAAACTTAATGGAAAAAGGAGCTCCTCCTCCATCCGAGGCATTGAGCTTTTATGGAGAAGTGTCCTCTCAAGTAATAAGGAATTACCCGCCTTTGGATTCTCTGAGGAGCGACTCGATGCACTGTCTCCATTACAAGACCCTTGCCATGCGGGAGATAAAATATTTGGACTAAATAATAAATGATAAATGACCACACTTACGTAACGCCTTTCAGAGTCAGAGGACTCCAAAGTGCTTTACACTACTTTATCCATTCACACACACATTCACACACTGTGATGATGAGCTACAATGTAGCCACAGCTGCCCTGGGGTGCACTGACAGAGGCGAGGCTGCCGAGCACAGGTGCCATCAGTCCCTCTGACCACCACCAGCAGTGCCCAGGGACACAACAGCAGAATTATCTACCGGGAGCCGGGATCGAACCTGCAACCTTCCAATTACTAGACAACCCTCTCTACCTCCTGACCTACTGCTGCTCAAAGGGGATTTACCCGGTGGTTTGAAGGAACCCTTGAGATGACCGTAGGAGAGGTGGTGAGTACCCGTATGTTGTGTGGGTACCAAATCAATGGAGAGACCAGACGCATTGCAGTGTATGAGCATGGGGGAGGGGCATCAAGCAGGGCCAGCAAAATAGAGGTACCAGGTGATGTTTAAAAGGGGCCTGCAAGGTACCTCCAGCCTGTACCATGTGAACTGGCGTATGGCAATGCAAAGAATGAGCAAGTCTATCTTGATGCAGCCCTATGTCTTTGAGAAAATCCTGCAGAAATGCTTGGATATGGGATATCTGCCAGAGAAAGAGAAAAGAGAAGGCAAAGAGAAGATGGATGAGAAGATGGATGAGATTGGCTGCTGATTGAAACGATTCAAGGCGAACTGTTCATGCAGAATTGTTCAGATTGGAAGAACAGGGGGTTGCCGTGATCGCTCTTCCAGGATCGTGTGGAAAGAGCACACAACGACCTCAAGAAGGGAGGAAATGGAACAAAGGACTTTGCACTCACATCTCTGCTGCATGAAGCATAGGATGTGTTTCGATGATATCCTGTCTAGAATAGTATGAAAAGGTAGTGAAACACATATCAGCGCTCTCTCTTTTCAAATGGAGCTTCTGTTGTGAGTCAAATGGACAGAATGTTCGTACTACTGTCTAGTTGGGGGGTGATGATACCAGTGACCAAACACACCAAGTATGGCTCATTGAAGATGAGAAGAATGCCATTAGAGAAGACCGTTCTCCCAGAATAGGAACAAATACTCTGTAAAACTGATTTAAAAACTCGTGTTGGATAAAGTGTTAGCCCGAGATCAGAGGCACCCAAACCACATCGACTCCTGAGACTTATTTCTTGGAGGGTTAGTTAAAAGCAACCAACCTCTTTCTCATAAGGGAGGCACGGTTAGGATAACCACAACTCTTCCCTCGTAGGCCCTGGTCCTCTCCAGCTCAATCCAACAGATCTAGTGGGTAGATTGGCGGATGCTGCAAAGCTCCCTGTGGTCGAGGACGCCATGTGACAGACTACTGATGCCTCCAGGCCAAAGGGAGCAGACAAGACTTCAGTTAATGTGGGACAAACTCCCGGGGCCAACACTGCCCCTTGGGTTATTATTTTTGGTTAAAGAACGAGAAAGTTAGCTCTCAAAATGTAGTCATTTAAAAGAAGATGCATCAACATGTTACGTTTAAATGGAGATGCATTTACTTTAACTGTCTTGCCCAGGCAGATCACTTTGTCTCTTTTTTCATTACATAAAAATTAGGGGTGGGACTCGATTAAAATTTTTTTATCTAATTAATTAGAGGCTTTGTAATTAATTAATCTCGATTAATCGCATTTTAATCGTTCAAGAAAATTTG
>SSNS01000068.1:622956-676759 GCA_006937985.1 Aphyosemion australe | reverse complement strand
TTAATTGTTCTAGTTTTCTGTTCAGTAGAGTTTGTTTTTATTTTTATGAGATTATCATGATTTGCTCTATTAAGCCTGATCTTTAATCTGTTTGATTCTGGCCGTGGGCAGGACACTGTCTGGATGGGGGAGTGGGTGGGTAACAGTACAGAAGCTGCAGAGGGGAGGGTTAAACTACCACTCTGCTTCCTGGTCTGGACCCTGGGTTGTCAGGGAGGACTAATAAAATTGGCCATATTCCTAGAAAGAAGAGCTGCACCATCCAAAGTGGGATGGATGCCGTCTCTTCGGATCAGACCAGGTTTTCCCCAAAAAGTTTTCCAATTATCAATGTAGCCCACGTTGTTTTCGGGACACCACCTAGACAACCAGCGGTTGAAGGACAGCATGCGGCTAAACATGTCGTCACTGGTCCGGTCAGGCAGGGGGCCAGAGAAAATTACGGAGTCCGACATTGTTTTGGCAAACTTACACACCGAAGCAACATTAATTTTAGTGACCTCCGATTGGCGTAACCGGGTGTCATTACCGCCAGCGTGAATAACAATCTTACTGTATTTACGCTTATCCTTAGCCAGCAGTTTCAGGTAGGATTTAATGTCGCCCGCTCTGGCCCCTGGCAAACATTTGACTATGGTTGCTGGAGTCTCTAATGCCACGTTTCTGACTATGGAGCTACCTATAACCAGAGTCGGCTTCTCAGTGGGTGCGTCACCGAGTGGGGAAAATCTGTTTGAAACGTGGACGGGTTGGTGGTGTCCCACGGGCTGGGTTCTATGCTTCTTACGTACAGTCACCCAGCCGGCCTGAGGTCCCGGCTGCTCGGGTTCTACTGGAGGACCGCTACGGGGTGGTTCTGATCTAGTTAGCCCCGCGCTAGCTAAGTAGCTACGGCTATCTACAGGTTTTTCAACAGCGCAGAGCCGGGCCTCCAATTCTGACACCCTCGCCTCCAAAGCTACAAAAATACTACATTTATTACACGTACCATTATCACCAAAGGAGGCAGAGGAGTAACTAAACATCTGACACACAGAGCAAGAGATAGGAGACGGAGAGGGAGAGACAGAAGTAGCCATAGCCGCGCCGAGGCTAAGCTAACTAGGCAAACAACCTTTCACACCAAATAAAACTGCGTGCGAACTCAAATGGTTCCCTAAACGCTAGGTGCAACAGGAAATGTGTGTTTTCGCGTGCTTATGTACTACAAGAACTCAAAAATGTCTCAGTACGGAGAAATCAAACCAATTTTAGCAAGCCACAAACACCGAACAGCTACACTGAGTGCAAGCACTGAAACAGGAAGTGACGTAATGCCTTACCGCAGGTTCAGCCAATCAGACAGAAGACAGAAGAAAATTAATAGATGGCACAGAATAAATTTTCATTTTAATGCTGATGATATTGAAATACACTGCTCACAAAAATTAAAGGAACACTTTTTTTATTGGGCCTGGCATGAAATCAATGAAACCTGTCTGATAATTTTCTGGTTGATTAAGCAGCTGAGGGCATTGTTAATCACTTTCAGCTGTATTGGTGTTCATGGACTTAACCACAGGTGCACTAAAGTGGCAACAATTACAAAACCCTCAAAACAGGACTGGTTTAACATGTGGAGGTCATTTCAAGTTTCTCCCTCTTGATCTTTTTTGGCTGGTTTTCCACTCGTGCTAGTTTTGGCTTGAGTAATTATCTCTACTGGCAGCATGAGGCGATTCCTTAACCCTACAGAAGTTGCACAGGTTGTCCAACTTCTCCAGGATGGCACATCCACACATGCTGCAGCAAGAAGGTTTAATGTGTCTCCCAGCACAATCTCCAGAACATGGAGGAGATTTCAGGAGACTGGCGGTTATTCTCGGAGAGCTGGACAGGGCCGTAGAAGGTCCACAACCCATCAGCAGGACCGATACCTGCTCCTTTGTGCAAGGCGGAACAGGCTGAGCACTGCTCGTGCCCTACAGAATGACCTCCAGAGGGCCACTGGTGTGAATGTCTCTACCCAAACAATCAGGAACAGACTTCATGAAGATAGCCTGAGGGCCCGACGTCCTGTAGTGGGCCCTGTGCTCACTGCCCAGCACCGTAGAGCTCGACTGGCATTTGCTCAAGAACACCAGACTTGGCAAGTCCACCACTGGCGCCCTGTACTTTTTACAGACGAGAGCAGGTTCACCCTGAGCACCTGTGATAGACGTGAAAGAGTCTGGAGAAGACAAGGAGAACGTTATGCTGCCTGCACACAAGCTCGTGGGGGCCACACAAGATACTGAAAAGCATTTTGAGTTGCAGAAATTAAGTTTTTGAAATAATGGACTAGCCTGCCACATCTTCAGTTCACTCTGATTTTAGGGTGTCTACACAATTGAGCCCTCTGTAGGCTGAAAACTTTTATTTCCATTAAAAGACTTGGCATCCTTTTGTTCCTAAGACATTGCCCTGTCGTTATTTGTATAGATATCCAACTTCATATTGAGATCTGATGTATCTAATGTGTTTCTTTAAAGTGTTCCTTTCATTTTTGTGAGCAGTGTATATCCACCCACAAAGCCTGATGAATCCTAACCAAGTAATCAGACTACAAGCTTTGATAAAGACATCAAAACTTTCTGGTTTTAAATTCAGGCAAGAATGGGACATATTTAGCCCCCAGGACTAATATAAGGAACATTGGTGTTCCTTGCTCATAAAACATGTCACTGCCCCCCTGACCAAAAATGTCTCCCAAAACTCTAGTCCAAGCCGAGGTCTTTGGTATAAACGCCACTCGTTGGAGGGGAAAGAATGCTGAGTTGCATCCCAAGAACACCATACCCACTGTGAAGCATGAGGGTGGAAACATCATGCTTTGGGTCTGCTTTTCTGCAAAGGGGACAGGACGACTGATCTGTATTAACGGGACACTTTGCAACTTTTTAATATTTTTAAATCATGTTCTTGATGCCAGTATGTGCTAAAATGACCCTTTACAGGGTTAATGAAAGGCCACCCTGTGGCCAGAATATTCCACTTGCAACTTCACAGTTGCCGGTCTGTTGGGACTTAGAAAAATTCAGCTTGACATACCTGGATCTGCAGTCTGCTTCCAGCATGTTTCCTGCATGTTTTAGATCATGAATGCAGCTGATTTGTTTGATTTAGTGATGAATAACTCCTGTAGACACTCCCAACTGACTCATTTACTGACTCGTCCCTGTTACTGTTAGCAAACTAATTTCATTAGTAGAAATATACAGAAAAAAAAAAAGCCAGTTTCTTAACAAAAACATTTCCTTACCTGCTCTGGCCTGGAAGCTCATTAGTTCCCAGTAGCATCACACTAGCTAGCTTGCAATGTTCGGTGCTGAATTGTAGCATGAACGAATCACTCTCTGTAGCCGGTCTCACTCAGAGGACAAGCGACTCACTCAGGCGAGTGACTCACCCCCTCCCTCCCGGGTTTCAGCTTAAATAAGTTACTCAGTGGAAGCTCGCAGTACTACATACGACTCACTAACCCCTAACCCGGCTCAGCTCATGAGTCATGACTCACGCAGCTCGCGGTACGAATCACTCACCCCTCCCTACTGGCTCCCAGCTGTGAAAACTCAGACTGTTACCGGGGAAGAGTTCACCTCCTTCACCTGAGCTGAACTCCGGTAGTGTGACTGACGCCATGTAACGAAATTGTCTAAACTTTGTTTTGCAAAGATAATAACTAAAGAAAAGACTAAAGAATAACCCAGTTTCACCACTTTAAAAAAAATTTTTACATGGAAAGAGGATCAAATTAAGTTTGAGTGGAAATGTAGATTTTTTTCTGCACTCTGGGCAACAGTGACTCAAATGACTCAAAAACATGATTCATTTTGGTGAGTGACTCATTCAAACTCGATTCAGTAAAAAGAATCGAGTTTACCATCACTAATATATATAATCCTATAATGTGATTTCCTGGATTTATTTACATCCCGCCTCTCACTGTTGAAGTGTACCTTTGATGAAAATTACAGACCTCTGTTATCTTTTTAAGTGGGACAACTTGCACAATCGGTGGCAGCCAAATACTTTTTTGCCCCACAGTATATTACATTTATTATTACATTTATATAGAGATACCTTTTTCCAAATTATTATGCAAATTTCTATTTAAGTGTCACAAAGATGACAGTCTTTGGTCTTCAGTTAAACTCATGGGTGGCATTGTGTATCCGGGCTCTTTGGATCACTGGAAGAAATCTCAGACACCAGTTTACCAGGTGTGCCCAATTAATGGATAAACTACTTAAGAAGGATGTTCCACATTATTAAGTAGACCACAGTTAGCAACCAATATGGGGAAGAAACAGGACCTCTCTGCTGCTGAAAAGCGTGAAATGGTTCAGTGCCTTGGACGAGGTATGACAACATTAGACATTTCACCACAACTTAAGCGTGATCATCACACTATCAAGAGATTTGTAGCTGATTCAGAGCACAGACGGGTTTGTGCAGATAAAGGCAAACTGAGGAAGATTTCTGCCAGATCCATGCATCAGATCAAGAGAGCAGCTGCTAAAATGCCATTATGTAGCAGCAAACAGATATTTGAAGCTGCTTGTGCCTCTGGAGTCCCACGGACATCAAGGGGTAGAGTCCTCCAGAGTACTGGAACTGTGCGTAAACCTTCAGCTGGGCCACCACTAAACAGTGCTCACAAGCAGAAACAGCTGCAGTGGGCAGAGAAATACCTGAAGACTCATTTTGAAACGGTCCTCTTCACTGATGAGTGCCGTGAGACCCTGGATGGTCCAGATGGATGGTTGGTGGATGGTTGGTGGATGGCCACTCACAAGTTCAATGGATGCAAGAATTGTGAAGCTGCTAGCAAGTAAGAGGTCCTATGTGAAAATGAAACGTGACCTGTTAAAACGTTAAAATGTTGTAAAAGTGTGATTCAAATAGCTTTTGATTTCAGCAAATATGCTGCAAACACAACAAATGACCATTTTCAGTTCTTTACAACTTCTAAAGTGTTTTGAAGCTTACTGTGCCTAATAATGTGGAACAGTTCAGTGTAAGTTAGTTTTTTAAAGGAAAACTGCTGTTATCATTAGGGGATTTGTTCAGTAACATTTGAAATGCACTCTTCACAGCTGATAACATGAGAATTATTTTGACTGTTATTTACAACAATTATTTAGATTAATGACACATATATCATTTGCATAATAATTTGGAACAGGGTGTGTGTGTGTGTGTGTGTGTGTGTGTGTGTGTGTGTGTGTGTGTGTGTGTGTGTGTGTGTGTGTGTGTGTGTGTGTGTGTGTGTGATTAACCCACCCGCATGTATAGGATTATGATACAATACCTGACTGGTTGTGAAGGAAAAGAATCCACAAACAGGAGAAAAAAATAGTTTGGACTTGTGGGATGCGGATCAGTGATAACTGATAATTAGACGGCACCACCACAGTGCAAAGACTAATTGTTCTCATCAGATTAAGGGAATAATTGTGTGTGGATACATCATCAAAACATGGCAGAGGCAAATTTGATCAGAGCAGATGCTGAATTAATTGGTTTTGAGGCTGATTGCATTAATGCTTTGAGTCTATTAGTGATACAGACTAGTAATTAACACCCTGCCTCTAACTCACACGTTGGCAATGATGCCTTCCACACAAACACGCAGAATGTTGGTGTGCAGCTAAAAGTGATAAAACCTTTATGTGGCTTTCAGAAAATAACGGATTTGTTCTTAAAAAGAAGTAAAATACAAAGAGAGCTTGGAGGTGCTGGATACACATTAGTAATCCTCAAACTTGTACACGTTCACACCTAATTAGTAGAAATGTAATTGCTTACTGTTCGTTACTTCTGGCCATGTTTGCCTCTTTTTCTAAGTTGGAATGCCTTTAAACAATTTGAATGTTATTTTTTTTCCCCTGTTTTGATCGTGCAACCTAAATAAATATTGTCTTGATCATTTTGAGCCTTTAAAAAATCAATCCAAGGAGGAATTTGATCATTCTAATTAAAAATATTCAGTGTTTTATCTAAAACTTAAAGTGACTGAAACTATGCTGATCCATTGGTTTAATTTAATATCAGGCCCACTATATAAAGTTGGTGATGAAATGGTTAAAAGCTCCAAAGAGGGTCAAAGAGAAAGTTGACAAGTGATCGGTTTTAATGACTTAATGGGGAACACATGATTCTGACATTTCTCTTTAGAAACTATTGTGTTGCATTCACCTAACTAAATGTGGGACCTCAGTCTCTGGTGTCACAGCAGCATGCTCTGTACGCCCACTATCCATTTCATATTAATGTGCATATTACACTAAAAGCCTTCTTTACCAATAAAAACACCACTCACTCAGGATTTCTCTTTTTCATACAGCTGGGAATGAATGTTATAAAACAACTGAAAATCAAAATTCTAGGAAACGGCTAAATTATAGGCAACAATACAGTAATATTATAAAACAGCAAAAACATGAACCATGGCTTAACATAGCCAGGAATGATCAATGTGACAGTATTGAATCAGGAAGAATTAGAAAGTGTTGAATTTCTAATAAAACAAAGAGTAAAATCATCACACTTTGTCAGAAAGACTGAAAATTCAACTTTAGAACTGCTCCAGCCCTTTTAAATGTGACACATCCCAAGTCTGATCACTTCCTGTCCTACAATGCTGTGTTCAAGAAGAAGATTCCTGTGATACATCTATAGCAGTCCTCTTTTGACACAACTTCACTGTAAGTTAGTGATTTACACAATATTGCTCTGGCTATATGTAAGTAAAGTAAGTAAGTCAATTTTATTTGTATAGCACTTATCACAGAAAAAGAATCACAAAGTGCTTCACAAAGATCAACAAAACAAGTCATAAAGTCACCATAAAATGATCTTAAAACAAAAATAACAGAATATCATAAAATAGATTAAAATCAGAAAACAGAAAGTCATAAAATTATAAAAATGATAAAACAAATGAAAGATGATTGTAAATACTAGTTAAAAAGAAATAAAACATAAAAGATTTAAGTAAAAGCAGTTTTAACACAAAAGGGTCTTCAGCTGCTTTCTAAAGGTGTCCAGACTGTCAATAACACGTAGGGATAAAGGAAGTTCATTCCAAAGTCGGGGTGCAACAGCCTGGAAAGAGCGATCACCTCGACTTTTCTATCTGGTCTTTGGAACTTCTAGGAGGTTCTGGTTTGTGGACCTGAGGGCTCGGGTTGGAGCATAAGGCTTTAACAGTTCAGTACCATAAGGAGGAGCTTGGCCATGTAGAGCCCTGAAAGTTCTAGTCAGGATTCTAAAGTTAATGGGTAACCAGTGCAGAGACATCAGAATAGGAGTGATGTGAGCTCTTCTGTTTGCTCCAGTTAGGAGCCTCGCTGCAGAGTTCTGGACCAACTGAAGGTGGTCAAGGGCTTTTTTGTTAAAACATGTGAAAAGTGTGTTACAGTAATCTAGACGGGAGGAGATAAAGGCATGGAGAATCATTTCAGGTTCATGTTTTGACACCAACCTTCGCAGTTTGGGGATATTTCTCAAGTGATAAAAACAGTTTCTGACCAGCGTTTTTGAGTGACCTTCAAGAGACATTGATTGGTCAAAAACACCCAAATTTCTCATGTTTGACTTGACAGCAGAAGCTAAATGACCAAGTTGTTGACTAATCAGAGGAGCCATGCTCTCAGGGGCAATGATCAGACATTCAGTCTTTTCAGAGTTTAACTGAAGGAAGTTATCTTCTAGCCAGCTAGTGATCGCTGACAGGCACTCTAGTAGTTCAGCCAGTTTATAGAACTCAGAATCCTTAAAGGAGCAGTACAGCTGAATGTCATCTGCATATAGGTGATAAGAGACATTGTGAAAAGCATCAATTATCTGTCCAAGAGGGTGTATATATAATAAAAACAGGAGTGGACCTAAAACAGAGCCTTGGGGTACTACTCATGTTAGCATGAGTAGCACCTGTTAGCTTAAAGTATGTAATGATGGGTCCCTTAGTCAGCTATTGCTTTGTGTTACTATTAAAGAAAACTCACTTTCTTCTTGCTATGAATGGCACAATGTCTTACATATTTCCTTTCAGGGCTGTTTAGTAGATAAATAGTTTAATTGCATCATTTAATAAATTGCAAAATAGTAAAAAGAAATAGCAGAATGAGGGACTGCTGAAAATAGTTTGAAAATGTTTATATTATACACCACAATTCAGATTTACTATGTTTGAATAAAATGAAATGCTTTAGTCTGGGCTTGGATGGTCATTATGTTGTCATTATTAAAATTTGCACTATGATGTTGTTTTATGCATTTGAGAATGTTTTTGAGGACAGAAGTCAGTGAGTACTGCTGTGTCAGTGAGTGTTTAAACACCAGGTTTGCAGTATCAGTCACAATGTAAATAAAAATTCAATGCAATGAATTAGAATAATTGGAGTGATTAAAAAGCTGCTAGAGGATTGGATAATGGTGACCAAGAGTATATTAGAGCTCATTTAACCGTTTTTATTTACTTAAATCCTTCTCGTCTGATGTGTGCCAACATGTCTGCCTACAGTTCTGATTTAACAAAGATCTCATGTCTAGATAATTAACCTCTGTTGTAGAGTTTGTTTTTGACGAGGCATCATCATAATAAGACTGTAGAGGGATTCAAATGCCCTCAAACAGCCTCTCAGGCTTTCTTGGTGACTAATGACTGGCAGATATGTTTTTTTTTACCTTCTGTTTGCAGGGTTAAGCTGCTGAATGTGTTCATGTTTCATTAACTTTAATTCATAGAGATATAAGCAAAGTTATCGCTGAATCAAAGGTTTGGACGCAGTTGTGTTTCAAGTGGGAAATCAAAGCTATAGATGAGAGGAGCATGATGTCTGCATATAAATATGCACTCTAAGAAATGAAACATATGGTTTTTTAAATTTAATTAATAGTTTTATTTTCATTATACTTAAAATAGTTCATTTTAGGGGTGTAATTAATAATGTCACATTTGATTTAATCAATTTCAACCCGTTTTAATGCTAAATTATAGTAATATTTAGAATGTATTGAACGCCTTTAATTAAATCTAAAGAGGCCTTTCCACAACCGTTCTGAGCATGCGCAGATAATTACACAAGCTCCGAGCATGCGCATTTGCCTTTCTTCATCAAGCCACCGTGACCTCGGCCATGCTGTCTGGAACGAGGGACTAATCGCCATCCATCCGTCAGAGTAAGGTAATTTCTTCATAGTTTTTATTAGAAAATGATTAAACTAGTTCTTTGTGATAATATATGGCGTATATTTTTCGGATTAAAGTATAGGCTGTGTCTTCTATAGGTTATAGCATTTTGCTAGCATCTAACACATTTGTTTATATATTCAACGTTAATGTACATCTGAATATTGCCCCGACTACGTTTAAAATAGCCTTCGAACATCCGACAAGCACGCTTATTTTATTTGTTTTATCGCAGTATCAAGCTAGGTGAACGTTAGTCACCGCGTGAAGCTAAGCAAGCGGTGAGCTAACGTTCACCTAGCTTGATTAGGGTGACCAGATGTCCCGCATTTTCATCACTTTTCACACGTCCCGCAAATTGAGACTCATGTCCTGCATTATCGGCAGTCTCCCGTTTCGAGTTTCAACATGCATAAACTGTGGCGAAAGCTGCCTGTTGCTGTCAATCGAACCAGGAGGCGGGATTTTAACGCAGGTGCTGAGCGTGTGGAGCGCGCACCCGAACCACCAAAGCAAAAGCGTCAGCGAGCACGGAGGACAGGTGAGCGCGGTGGAGAAAATGCTGTTAGAATAAACTCGTCGGTTAAAAGTGTTCAGAAAGACTCTGTCAGAGTCTTTGTGTTTTTTATGAGCCATTGTTTTGTGTCACGGCGCGGAGTCCGATATGAAATGGAGCTGAGATTCCGAGAGTCACAAAAATGTTGGTCAGAAGCAGGTTTCTCAGTAATTTAGACAGGTCCCAAATGAGTTTCTAACACATGGTGCTACAGTTGTTTGTCTTTCAGATACAAGCTAAACTTTTTTAAAGGACATTACAAATGCTGAGATAATTAAATGGAAGCCTTTATTACTTTTTCTCAGAATTTGGAGGGAAAAAAATAATTCTAAGGAACTCTATTAAATCTGAATAGCTTCAGATTAAAGTTAATGATATTTTTTCTCTCCCCTAAATATTTACTAAAAAAGATTTGTCATTTTTGAGAAAACACCATTTTGTTTCTGAATTAAGAAGAAAAATTAGCAAAAAAGTATGGCTATATGTTGATTTTATTGGAAAATTAATTAAAAACAAACAGATCTAAAAACGTTACTTCTACAGTCGTTATGTTGTGGAAAATATTCAGTGAAAACTCTGAAAAGCTGCTTAACCTGCATTCTTTTATTGTGGGCCTGTCTATATTTTTAAAATGAATTGATGGGTTTAAAATCAATTTAGCTAAAGTTACTCTGGAGAGGAAATACAAAAAAAAGCTTTTGCTCTTTGCTTGTTCAAGTTGAATTCGACAGTACATGACATATATGATGATAATATAGTAATTTTATGTATATTTAACGTGTATATTTAGTGATATTGGAGAACCGACATTTTTTTTGTTGTTTTGTATTTTACTTTGTCTCATTGCATTCAAATTTTACGTTGTCCCACATTGAGTAGTCTCTGTCCCACATTTGGCGAGTTGGGATCTGGTCACCCTACTGTGAACTGAAGTTTGCACACGTTTTAGAGCGAGCAACAAAGTAGATCAAACACTTACGTAGCGATCTCTGAAGAGTCCATACAGATAACAGTTTCACTGAACGCGAGCTGTGTAGTTTTCATAACTTCGCTCAGGGAGTATTGAAGATATTGAGGGCGAGACGGAAAAAACAGGTATGGACGTGCACAGGCTGGCCTGCTCATGTTCCAGTATGTAACTGTAGGGCGCTCAGAGAACGACACGTGATTGGAGAGAGAAGGCACGGTTTGTAAAATAATTAGCAAATGATGGAGCATTCGTAATTTTATTGTATTCATTTTTAAATGTAACATGATTATTGTTACGGTTAGACTATCTTTGTGGTGCCATTTGCATGTGTTTTGATGCATCGTACTGATTTATTGTGGATGGACCCCCCCCCTCTTTCTCTCAGGTTGTTAGCTGTGGAGTTTTGAACTACACAAAGTGCCTGTGCATTGTAGATCAATGCGGAGTTCACCAGAATCACCACTGTTCCACAGCAGTCTCGACCAGTACTCTGGCCAGTTGATGAAGATTCTACGGAAAAAAGGAGGGGAAACAGCACGGCAAATCAATGCAGTGATGTCTGCAATTCCACAGGTATTCTATCATGTTAGAATGTACTGTAACTACTAGATTGGTTGCAGGTTGATCTCAGGCCTGGTTATGAATCTGTCTTTAAAACTGGGTAATTTTATGCTTGTTCTGTCCTGGGCTCTACTTCTGTTCTCGGATTTGGCTTCAGTTCTGGACTTGGTTCTGACTTAAAGCAGAACTAAATAACACATGCCCCTAGAAGCCACAAGCTCCACAGCTGACGTTGCAGTATGTTGCTGTTTTATTTTTTTTTTACTACGGTAATTTTGTCCAAGAGAGTAAAAACTATGCTGAGACAAAACAAAGGGGAGAGAAGGACATTTTACCAAAACTCAGTGACACAATGGAGAAGATTTTTTTTTTCACTCAAACTTGGCTGTTAATACTGCTAATGTGGCATTACGCCTGCTGCACACTGAAAGCATCAGCGGCGCTGAACGGTTTACTCGCGGCACTCCAGTGCACACCGGGAGAGTCAGCAGCGAAGCGGCTTCACCGCAGCGCTCCTCGCTCGACTCGCGAGATCACAAGATCCCTCGAGACTTCAAAGGTTACGGTTTGTTTATGACGTCCGCCATTAAACCAAAAAGAAGGAAATCACGTTTGATATCGCTGTTTGATGTCATATATAATGTTTTTACTCACCACTGCCAGGATTAAAGCCATGAAAAACACACCGCTGCACTTTTCGAACGATGCGGTAGTAAATAAGCCGTGAGGTCACACGTATAGACGTAATCTACATAGATATGAAATCGCATTGCTGTAACAGACTTTTATTTTGAAAATTACCGGGCATTTTACACTGAAACCGAGTGTGATTTCCTGTCTAGCCCCATGTTAACTGCGGAAATTGACGCATCCCAGAAGCAGCACGCGGCAAAAATAGAACCCGATCCTATCTTTAGCGGCGCAGCGTTCCGCTTCTGGGACGCATCTGGAAATTGCTGCGTCGCGGCTGGTTTGTGACACCCCATAGACTATAATGAATTCTATTTGAAGCGGCGACGTTCCGCTGCCGTTCCGCGCCGCTGATGCTTTCAGTGTGCAGTAGCCTTTAGCCTGCATATATGATATTAAGTAGAGGAATACAATTGGTTTTGCTCTTTAGGACATTGCAAAAGCACACATTTGTGAAAGTCGACATGTATCTGCTGTGCATCCAACTAAAAACCATACTGATCTGCAACTAGCAGGCTACGTTACATTACTGTGAGTGTTTCTTCCTGTAAGTTGTGAAATGTGAATTATGAACTCATCTGTGGGGGGGGNGGGGGGGGAAAGCATGTTTAAAGTGAGTTAGGAACAATAATGAATTAGTTTAAACAATTTAAAATTGAGGTCTTTTGTAAGTTCTGCGGTGGTATCTCAAAACAACTAAAAAGTAATTGTCATATATGTTTTGTGTTTTGTTTAGAGTTCCCGCATGGAAGTGAAGCGTGAATGCATCCTTAAAGGTCTGATAATATACCTGAATGAAAATCCTGAAAACCTCATCAAAGAATATCTGGTAAGTTTATTTTTAAAGGGATATTCCACTCTAAAGTAAAATTGTGTGTGTTGCAATATTCCCCAGAGTTGGATAAGTGAGAGAAAAAAGGATTTTGTAACCAGCCCAGCCATTCTCCTGATCTGGCATCCGTCCGTTAGCCTTAGATTAGCTTAAAAATACATAAGTGAATGGGGAAAAGTAGCATTTTTTTCCAATAACTTATGTTACACTCTGGGGAATATTGCGACAGACAAAATTTTTTTATTTTATTTTTTTCATTATAAAATTATTTCCCATAGCGGATGCTAGCGAGCGGAACTCTGTGTCGTCCACCACAAAGCTTGCTCATCTGGCAGCACCATATTTATGTGTAGGCCATTCACACTGAAGTGGGGCTCAGTGAAGACTTTTGCCTCTGCTCCTTCCTGACCAACATTCAGGGATCTGTGTAATCAGGGTTGTGTGGACCATTTAACTACAATTGAGTGAATTTTGTGGTAGACAGATGATGGAATGACTGCAATACAATGAATTTGAAATATATTTTTATGTCCTTTTCAGGATGTCAATGTGATGGAAGCTCAATAGCTCCAGAGGATTGATTTGGGCGTTTATAAAGTAAGCCACGAAGGAGCACAGCCTGATGACTCCCTTGAAGATGTCGGCATCGTCATCGAAAGATGCACTGTCTTGCAGGATCTTAACGATGTGGTGAGCGGGTGTGCGCTTTTGTTTGGGCTAATTTACTGCCTCAAGCTAAGCTACCCAAAGACACTTCGCTACACATTTGAGTTCTTCCAAAAAGTGCTCATGGGACTGGAAGATAAAAAACCACAATACAAGTGCTGGTGAACAAACTGTTCCAAAAGGAGACGCAATAACTTGTTCAAGAGGGGAATTTTCAAAAACTAAATTCTCCATCATCTTGGTAAGAAAATGTTTCACTGACAGGTCAAAGGTCATGTTGATCATTTTATGTAAGCATTTTTGGTCTGCATTTGTGAGATTTGTATGGATGCAGTTTATGTAGAATGGGTAACAGAAAACATAACTGAATCAGATTTTTTGAAATGGGACCAAATCAGAGATTGACTTTTTTTTTTTTCTTTCACTTAATTGCAGTATGCAAATCTGCAGACTGTAGCCGTTGCAGATATGCAACAGTACAAAATATTGTATCTATTGACATCCTGTTCACTAAAGTGTTTGTTTAACTGGAAAGTTGTTTCCAATGTTTACATTTTGATCTGCACTTCATTTAATATTGCAGTGTGCAATATTGTTCCCTGCTGAAGCTTTGCCTTCTAAAGACTTTCATAAATGAAGTATTTGCAACGTTTTTGTATTTACACTTTATGTAAGCTCTGGCATACAAGAGCCAGTGTAGGTCAAGGCTGTTGAGTATTGCATACATTTAACCCTCCCACTGTCCTATTGGGTGACCCCTCCAGGAAAGGTGACGTTTGAGCAGGGTTGATGGTCTATCCCTTGGAGTCCACGTGGCAGGGGTGAGGTGGTGCTCAGTCCTCACCCCTGCCACGTGGACCCCAAGGGATAAACCATCAACCCTGCTCAAACGTCACCTTTCCTGGAGGGGTCACCCAATAGGACAGTGGGAGGGTTAACCAAGTGTTAAAAGGTTCTTGTACTCAAGTTTTGGATTTTTGGTATAACAATATTTGTGAGATTTGCTGGCTGCAGTTTTGTTTTGAATTATAAAAGGAAAACTTAAAATTCTGAATCACTCAGATTGACACCTTTTTAATTTCACTTAAGTATTTTCTGCAGTATGCAATGATTTTAGTTTGAGTTTTTATGGTAAATCTGCAGACTGTAGCAGATACAATAGTTCCACAAAATATTGTATCATATTTGACATCCTGCTCACTACAGTGTCACTTTGTTGAACTGTAAAGTTGATTACATTTTGGTCTGCACTACATTTAAACATTGCAGTATGCATTGTTGTTCCTTGTTGAAACTTTGCTCTTGAAGCTTTTGAAAATAAAGTTGTTAATGCAATACAATTTTTTATTTTTATTTTTTTACACTTTATGTATGCTCTGAGGTTTCCATAGGTCAAGGTTCTTGAGTGTTACATTAAAAAGTTTTAGTTTATTAACATAAATGTTAATGCGTATGTGTAAACAAGTGTAAAATGTTCTTGAGTTGTAACCTGTACTCTTTATTTAGGTGTTGGACCTTTCATGAAGATCTACGAAAAGTCCCAACACCTACCTAAAGTTTAGAGGATGAGAACTCAAACATTTTTAAACATTTTTTATTACATCTAAACATGTAGCATATAAATAATACTATGTTTTGAATTATAATAAATGATATTAATTAAAATATAATTAATCATATTAATTAAATTATAATTAATCATATTAATTTATTCCAAAGCACAATGTACATGGTATTGTTAAATTCAAATTAATATTGTCAATTAAATCCAAGGTAACACTGTCAATATTTGATTATATTCTAATGAATGGTGTTAAGTAGTGACAATTGCACGAAGTTGTGTAGCCTTTATAGAACAATTTCACTTCTGATACAAGTTACCATTGAGATTGCAGATGACACAGTCATATAGTTTTATGCTTAATTGACAGAGTTATGTGGAAAAGATTGCCTTAACTTTATCAATTAAATCCAATGTTTTATTTCTTAGAGTGTGTTCTGAAATGATGTTCTGTCTTTTGCATTTGTCAAAACCTTGCTATAGAATTAGGCATTATTAAAGAGGAGCTAGAATGCAGTTAGTCAACAATCTAAAACAGCTTTGAGCCTCTAAAAAGCATCAGAAATGTTCTTTAGGCTTTCATCTGTCCCAGGAGCCCTGATACAGGCCATTCTAAAACCCCTAAACCAGCCTTGCTGTGAAAAGAGCTGTTTACCCCTCCCACTCAGCCAGGACATGAATATGATAATGAGCTGCTTGCTGATTGGTTGGTTTCCCCAGAAGGCCTCAGACACATGCAGGTTTGAGGAGGCGTGGCTCCCCCTTATGACATTTTAAGGAAGGTTTTCTCAGAACAGGAGGTTTTCTCTCGCCTTTTTCAACTTTCTAATTTACATAAAAAGTAGGTCACACACGGCTTTGACTTTATAGTATGCTGCTGTTGACCACCCAAGCTGTCTTATTCAACAACAAGGAAAATGTTGGTTTACATTCTAGGTCCTCTTTAAGCATCCCTATAGCTACGTATTAACATTTTAAAAATCGGATTCAGCAAAATGTCACTTTTTAAAACTTGTTTTCAAAGCAGCTCCACGTTTTCTCAAAGGCAGAAAACAGTTTGAGGGGATAGTAAAAGCAAATAAAACAGCTGATGGTTTCGTTTCCCGAGGTGGATCCAAAACCTCTCTCTGCAAAAAGAGATGCTCACGGACACAAATGGAATGTTTATGGGGAATGGAGTTAAGTCATAATGATTTAAACAAGTCCAACATCATGACATGTCCAAACCACTTCCTTCCACCCACACAGATGATGGCTGGAGCCCATGATTGGACTGTTCAGCTGTATAATTCTGGGAAACATGTTCTCGTGATGTCTGCACTTTTCAAAGGGATGATTACAAGATGCTTCCGTACACGCTGCAGAAAAATATCCTCGGTGGTTTTACGGACACCGGGATGACTTCAGAAGATTCCCATGGTCCCCTCAGCCAGTCACTTCCTGCACTTGTTTTTGTTTCTTCTCTGTAAAAAGGACATTTCAACAAAAATGCAAACTCCCCGAGCTCTCCTGTTTTACTCTCATGAAGTCCTAGTAAAAATAGAAAAGAACTGCCTTTCATTCTCTAATAAAACTAAGTTTTTCAGCTGAGCAGTCATTAGGATGATGACGCAATCCTTAAGCAACCATGAGGCAATCTCTGCCACACTGCTTGCTGACTAAAATAAACCTAAATAGAATAACGTTAAGGTCTCAGCTGAAGGTTTTCCTAATGACAACAGCTTTCAAAATGTGATGACACAGCAAGCTCGCCCCATCAGAAATGATAAATGATTGTGTTGCACTCGCTGAAAAAAGAAAAGCAATGATAGAGATATTTCAGTCATTTAGCCGGCGAGCAGAAAATCAAAATGTATGTAATGATGTGGCAAATTCCCATCTTTCCCTTGATTGTGGCTGATGCTGTTGCTACAGACTAAGTCGGTCCCAGGAGAGGAACAGCTTTGCTTTGCTTTAACACCAGCTTGGCTGGATGATCCCTCAGGAGGGCTGAGTGTATGAGGAGGGAAGCAGTGAAACAACTGAACCACAAAGCCAGAATCTTACTGGGCTCAGGCTGTTGGTGCCTAGTCTGAGACACAACACTGTTCTAGCTTTACTTGGAATTACAGGGAAAAGGTATAAATTAGTGAATGGCACGTCGCATGAGCTATATCACAAAGCTACAAACATTTATGAAACTGTCATTCAAATCTTCTTAAAGGGACACTAGTCAGTTTTGTCTTGTTTTTAGCACCCCCTAGTGTTCGTTAGTGAAATCAAAAGTAAAACATATCTCCTTGCTGTGCGTTGGTCTTTCTAACACCTTAATCTAACAGCTGAAATGTCTCCTCAGCCTTCATTAGTGTCTACAGGAGCGGTTCATCACTAAATCAAACAAATCAGCTGTGTTCATGATCTAAAACATGCAGGAAACATGCTGGAAGCAGACTGCAGAGCCAGGCAGGTCAAGCCAAGTCCCAACAGACCGAACTGTGAAGTTGCAAGTGGAATATTCTGGCCACAGGGGGCGACAGGGGCTGGGTGGCCTGTCATTAACCCTGTAACGCAGGGGTCCCCAATCCTGGTCCTGGAGGGCCGCTATCCAGCAGGGTTTTGTGGTTTCTCTGCTCAAACACACTTGATTCAGTGGTTGAATCACCTGTGCAGCAGCTCATCAAGCTCTGCTGAAGTATGCTAATCACTTGCTAATTGAAATCAGGTGTGTTGAAGCAGAGTTACAACTAAAACCTGCTGGATACCGGCCCTTGAGGACCAGGATTGGGGACCCCTGCTGTAACGGGTCGTTTTAGCACATACTGGCTCAAGAACATGATTTAAAAATATTAAGTTGTAAAGTGTCCCTTTAGGCAACTTTAATTGCTAAAGTTTGTTAATTGTGGTTCAATTAAGTTTCACTTCACCCACATTTCAGTGGGCTCTGAAAAAGGCAAGTGGATGTCTATTTTTTAACGATATATTTTGCTGCTCATTACAGGAGTTTTCTCAAATCTTTAAAAACTCAGACTACCTCCTTTGTCGAATTTTTCTTTTGCCGATCCCAGGAATGTGATCAGAACTGTTCTCATGTGGACCAGGATAACAAAGATGCACACAACTCCCCTGGGATAGAAAATGATGGGAGTTCTTTATAAACTAGCACACGTCAACAAAGCTCTGACCACAGTTTAAAAGTTTAGCAATTCACATTTTTCAATTTGAAATAAGCTGCTGGGATGAAAAGCAAAATGTGTTTAAGAAAAATAAATCCCTTCGTGTTCTTTTTCAAAGCCTATAGGACCTTTATGAAAGAACCTTGACCAGACCTGAATTAGTTACCCTGACCCCCCCCCCCCCCCCCCCCCCCCCCACTAGACCTTAAAGGCAGCAAAACGTACTTTGTGGTAATTAGCTGCTGTTATAGTGGACGGGTTCCTTTCCACTGCAAAGTGTCACGTTTTGGATTCATCCCAGAGGCATAAGGACACGTTACTTACGTTTTGAGTCTATTTCTTACCTGCTACGCTTCCAGAACACGTCAAACTCCGCAGTTCAGATCGGGACAGACAGGAAGTCAAACACAAAAGCAGTGTGAAACATCTGGAAACTTTCAAAATAAAAGTCACATGCAGATTTCCAGCTGCTTAACTAGTAAAAAAAACGTACGTCATTTCCTGTGAAACCTTCATAGATGAGGTAAACATAACAGAAAATAAACCACAGACCTTTTTGGATACATGCAGCCATCTGTAACCTTAACCCTCTCCTTGCTTGTTACTGTGTGAACGTCCGAAATCACACATGGTGTTGCAAGTCTCTCATGATTTTGTGACCTCATGTGACCAGCGGTGTAGAACGCTTTTGCTTCCGTTTAGCATCTGAAACGCTCCCTGTTGGAAGAGAGCTTGCAGGTAAAACGCCTCTATTACGTTACAAGCCACTCACACGTCTGGTGGAACGGAGGGGTCGTCCTCATTTTACCCTCTTTTTATGTGCGATGTGGTTGTCAACTCCTCCTGAAGTTGTCTTGCTCTTTTGCACATTTGACTCAGAAACTAAGTTGAGGGAGCCGTTCCAGATTGGAGTGTGACACTGAATAATGAAAAATGTGCAACAGAAAGATTTCTCTCAAGAGTGACAAATGTGTTCAGAAGTACCCCTACTTCACATTAGCGGCGTGGAACGGCAGCGGAACGGTTAACTTGCAAACTTTGCTGCATGCCCGTACACACCGGGAGAATCTCAGTGACGGTGCGGCTTCCCCGCCGTGCTCCTCGCTGGACTTGCGAGATCACAAGATCCCTCAAGACTTCAAAGGTCACGATTTGTTTATACCATCTACTATTAAACCAAAAAGAAGGAAATCCTGTTTGACATCGCTGTTTGATGTCATATATAATGTTGTTCCTCTACTGCCAGGATTAAACCCATGAAAAAAACACATCGCTGCATTTCTCGAATGATGCAGTAAGTAAATAAGCCGTGAGGTCACACGTATAGACGTAATCTACATAGATATGAAATTGCATCGCTGCAATAGACTTTTATTTTGTAAATTACCAGACGTTTTACACTGAAACCATGTGTATTTCCTGTCTAGCCCTATGTTAACTGCAGAAACTGACGCATCCCAGAAGCAACTTGCATCAAAAATAGAACTTGATCCTATCTTTAGTGACGTGGTGTGCAGCTTCTGGGATGCTCCTGAAAATTTCCACGTCGTGGCCAGTTTGAATCACCCCCACAGACTATAATGGATTCTATTTGAAGCATTCTATAGTAAATGATCCACATTTCTACATCTAAATGACGTCTTTACAACCTTGTCCATGTTCTACAAAGAGCTTTGCAAGAGTGTTTTCAGTCATACACTCACACAATGCTTTACACCAGGGGTAGGCAATCCTGGTCCTGGAGTGCCGCTATCCAGCATGTTTCAGTTATTTCCATGATCCAAGACACCTGATTTTAATCAGTAGGTGATTAACAGGCTTCTGCAGAACTTGATGACTTGGTGAACGGGTGAATCAACCAATCAATTAGGTGTGTTGGAGCTAAAACATGCTGGATAGCGGCACTTCAGGACCAGGATTGCCTACTCCTGCTTTAAACTGTCAATATAGTTTTATTTTCAGTCATTTACAGTGTCTTTTTACAGAAGATCAAACCCCAGTCCGTCTGGACCAAAGCAACCTCTTCACACACTTTGAAACATACCATTAAAACCACCAAGACCTTTTTATTCTGTTTTGAATACTGGAGGATTTTTTAACGCCTAATTTTTAAACAAAACACAGTTTGATATTAGAAATATTGATGAATCATTTACTCAGTGTGCAGAAAAAGGAAAATCCTAAAATGACTTTTTAAAGTTACCTTCAATCATATTATCACTAAAAGGCAAATTATCAATTGATTTTTTTGGATTGCTTAAAGGTATTTTCTGTCTTCAAAAGCCAATTTGATTAAGCATTTTATCACAAAAGGAACAAATGGAACGTCAAAGGGTTTTGGAGAAAAAATGAACTGATACATAAAAGCAGAAAATTAAACCAATTCACGTGACCAACATTCACTGAGATTTTTCTAAAATTTTAAACGTGAAGATGTTTTTCCATTTTTGTTTTTGCAAATAACATATTTATTAAATATTTAAGATGTTTAGATAGGAGGGAATAAACAAGCAATATTTCATCTGCTGAAATCAGGAGGTCTCGAAGTGAGAGAGATAAAACAACATTTTTAATAGCTTCCATTTAAAAACTGTCCAAACATTTTAAAATAGGTTTGATTTTTCTGCTAACTCCAGTTACGGGTGCTCCGTTTCTTTCCTGTTGAATATTTAAACCTCCTGCCAAGTGGAGTTTTTAAAGAATGGCGAGATAGTGACAAGGAGACAATGTGCAAAAAACGGGTAGAGCGATGCAATGAGACGGTATTAGCAGTTAGAGGAGAGAGACGAGAGTATTAAGTCTATTATTTCCACTGGCTAGGTCAAAATGAATAAGAGTCGGCGAGAGAATGAAAAGTCGTCTTCAAAGACTCCGTTATTATTCTCTGTCTGAAAAGTGACACTCCAGTCTAAGTGTTCCGCCTTAGGACGGCCTTGGGAGGTTAGAGCCATGAATGTCAAAGTTGATTTCACACTCTGTAACTCTCCGCACTTTGTGATAGATGTGGCCGCTGAGAGCACGTACACACACTGATACACACCAGTACTCATCTATGAACTCACACAGCATGCATGCAAACACACAGAGGAGCACACAGCAGACACACACGTGTAATCAGTCATAAAGACTCACACACGGATTATTCTGTCAAGGTCAAACACCAGCATTAACATCGCCAATAATTTAGTAAGTAAAACTTAATATAGCACCTTTTAAGACATTATTCACAAAGTGCTGAACAATAAAACTACATATCAGTACATCAATCACCATTGAAAAATGTATTTTTCTTTCCATCCATTCTCTTCCGCTTATCCAGAGTCGGGTCGTGGGGGCAGCAGCCTAAAGAGAGGCTTAGACTTCCCTCTTTCCAGCCACTTGGGCCAGCTCCTCTGGGGGAATCCCAAGGCGTTCCCTGGCCAGCTGAGAGACATAATCCCTCCAGCGTGTCCTGGGTCTTCCTTTAGTCTCCTCCCGGTTGGACATGCCTGGAAAACCTCACCAGGGAGGCGTCCAGGAGGCATCCTAATCAGATGCCAAAGCCACCTCAACTGGCTCCTCTCGATGTGGAGGAGCAGCGGGTCTACTCTAAGCTCCTCCCGAATGAATGAGCTTCTCACCCTATCTCTGAGGGAGAGCCCAGACACCCTGCGTTTTTTTTATAACAAAGTTCAAATCTACAGACCTCCAACTAAAGTAAAGAGAGTTCCAGAGTCCTGGGACCTCATTTATAAACCTTACTTACACACAAAACGGTTATAAGTTATAATCCATGTAGCATTACGAGCATCTCCATAGCTAACTATAGCATTACAAAAAAGCTATCACTTAGCATTTAAGTTATTTTTATCAATGATGGGTTTAGAGTTTTCAAGAGGAGAGTCTAGTGGGTTCTGATATGGACTACGAGCTCGTGCCCGGTCCATGCCGACCAAGATCCAGGATGAGGGGTGCACCTACGTACGTACGATGGCCTTGCGTAAAAGCTTCACCAGAATGATTGACAGCTATGCGGACATACCCCCAGGGGTAAGCGTACCCCCATTTGAGAAGCAATGGTTTATGATCCACCCGGAAGTAAAGAATGTCTGCAATACCTTTAACTTAGCAATGTCTCCTAGATGATATAAACACGAGAACCAAAGACTGAACATGACAAAAGAAGACCAATAACTTAAAGCAGCGACAAGAATGCCCGTTTTCCAACTCAGCGCAACTCAACAGTTCGGTTGGAGAGCCTTTCCATCAGTTGCAGGTTTGTGTTGGCTGTTGACTTTTCAGTACCTGCTTTCATGTGGTTCCAAGCGTACCGAGCTGGGTCACTGATTGGTTATGGCGTGAAGTCACTGGTTGCTCCAGAGCTTTCCGCCTGCTGCCCGCAGCTGTTTAGATGTTCAGAGTCTGACAACAAGCTAGCAACTGAGCAGAACGTTCAACATCACCACCAAGTCCGACAATGTTGTGCTGTGTTGTGTTTTTGTGGTCACCTCACACTTTCAGGTGCAACAACCTCGCACCCCCCACTGTGATGAGCTCACCCACTAGAGCCATGTTGGAAAAAACCCACATCATGATCTTACGGCATGTAAAATCAGGTGGTCAGATATATCAAAGGCAGAGGTCCAACATGTGGACGGTAGGTTAATGTGTCTCTTTGCACCAAAACGTCATTAGAGAATCTCAGAAGAGCTGTCTCTGTTGAACGACCTTTATGGAGACCTGATAAAGTGGACAGGTGAATGTTGAGCTAAATAAGGGGAATTGTCTAAGGCAATAAGTTTTTTAAAAAGTAGAAAACATAAATACCAAACAAGTTGCTGCAGATTCTGAACAAGAAGCTGAAACGACTTCTTTCAGATGAAGGTGATGTTCAGTTTTTGTTAAATTAGTCATGCTTTTTGGTTCAACAGGTTGTAGAGCTTTTCATTTACAGATTTGTCTCAGTGAGATGAAAACTGTTAGTTGTTCACAGGATTCTTCTAATCTCACTCATCTTGTAGAGAAGATGAGAAATTAGACTCCAAAGTTTCTCTCAGCTCAGTTGTCATCCACGGAGACCAAGATTACTCAGCTTTTCTTACTCGTGACACTCCTAATGGTTGAATATGATGGTGTGTTTTATGTGATGGTCTGAAAATTAAAAACACAGAGGAGGCAGGTTGAGACCATCCCCATAAAAAAGCAGAAGAGTTGTAGTGTCTTGATGTCTTGTTTGCAAATGACTGCAGAATGGAACAAGAAATGGACCAACAGATCAAGGTTTTTTCTTCTTTACAGGAGAATTTCCTCTGGTCTGTTGTGATGAAGAAGCAAAGCTAAAAGAAGAAGCTTTGGATTCACTGATCTGTATACGATCCAACCCTCACCAGTGGTCATGGGATTTGAAATGCAACTGTGACAGGGTGAGCATCCTGTCACTGCATCCCGATTGATCATGCGCCCTAGCTTGGCCACAGGGATATCCCCTTGGCTGACTGGTTAGCGTACGTGACTATCATCCCAGGAGTCTGGGGATCGAATCCCACCTGGACCCTTTTTTCTCCATCTTGCCACACACAACCAATAGAAAAAGATCTCAGATCTTATAAGCGGCCAAATTGAGTTCCCTCTGTAGGGTGGCTATGCTCAACCTTAGAGATAAGATCAGAAGATTTGTCACTGCTACTGCTTCACCGCATCAAAATAGGTCAGCTAGAGTAGTTTGGACATCTGGAAGTTTTTCTGTCATATCCCACTGGGAGGAAACTCCTGGGAAGACCCAGAACATGCTCGAGATAGTAAATATCTCCTCTGGCCAGGAAATACCTCGGGTTCTCATCGGAAGTCATGGAATGTGTTCCTCCTGGACCTGTTATTGCCACTAACCATGCTTTGGATAAGTGGAAGAAGATGGATGGATGGATGGATGGATGGATGGATGGATGGATGGATGGATGGATGGATGGATGGATGGATGGATGGATGGATGGATGGATGGATGGATGGATGGATGGATGGATGGATGGATGGATGGATGGATGGATGGATGGATGGATGGATGGATGGATGGATGGATGGATGGATGGATGGAAAGTCTCACACAAAATAGCAAGATCTTATATTTGTCACTCAGTCTGTGATAAAGCAGACACTCAGTTACAACTAGACCAAGGTTTAGCTCAACAAATAAATGAAGTGGTAATTTTTAATTAGTAATACTAAGGTGACTAATTACTGAAGATCTGAGGTGTCAGATTTATAACTCAAAACCATATTCACCCAGTTCCAAACTATTTCGTTTATTTTTTAAAAACTTGCCCTCTGTTCTTTATTCATGTAGATTACTTAAATTTACTAAACATTCTAATGAAAACTGTGTGAAACTCACCAGTCACAAGACTGAAGAGATGTGACTTTGATGAAAATAAATAAACAAAACTTTAGCAGCTTTAAAATATGGCTGATCAGCACTTATATGACCAGCTGCTACTGATGGACTGTCAAACTGTCCGTGTTAGATCTGATGTAAGGTTTATTTTAATAAGTTTCATGCTTGTGGGACAAAGTGTACAGATGTTTACTGTCAGCTCCCTACTGTGGACTGCATGGGCGTTTACAGCTTCACAATGACGAGTATGTCTATAGAGTTTATTCAGAAAAATAATTAAAAAATAACTTTAACATGGCTGTTAATGAAATATTTCAATGTCATTTAAGAAATGTGCCAATGACAAACCCCAGGCTCCTAATCATGTGAATCCTGTAAAAGTTCTGAGCTACTTTTGAACAAGTTATATTTTAGTTTATATGTAAGCAAAAAATCACTAGCATTTGTGATTCTTGTCATAAAATGTGTAATTATATATAATTAAGTTTCTGTCTGCCTAATGTCTTTCTAAGTTAGTTACTAAGTAAAGTTTATTTATAAAGGTTCCTGAGCTGCCACAGTTTGGTATCAGCAGTCTTCAGACTAGCCGTTAGCTTATCAGCCCAGAAAGATGCATCTAGGTTGTATGTTATCTCATAGCAGTTCATGCTACATTATTGTGTAAACCTTTAAACTGCCTTCAGATTTAAAGTGCAAGTTCATTTAAATGGAATTCTGTTTTCATTTGAAATGTAAATATGACCTGCAGCAGCAAAATGTTAGCCTAGAAATCCAGACGGGTCGTAGCAGAAGGCAAAAATGATTTTGCTCTGCAGGTCGGTCTAGCCACGCTCCTTTAGAGCCTCAGCAGTCTTGTGCCTTGCCAGTCACAGCGCTCTATTGGCTCTTTGGTGGGGTGTTACTGAGACTGAGCGAAGGAATAAAGATGGCGTCGGCTCATTTGAAACAGCTTGGCATCAACTTTGGACTATTTAGATTTGGGCTTTATTTAAGTCAAGAGCAGATAGAGGTACTTAAGTCCTTTATTTAGAAAAAAGATGTATTTGCGTCTTCTTTTACGGAGTATGGCGGACTGACATCCGTAGCGGTGAGTATGTCTTGTTGTTCGTTGTCCAATGAATATCATGTGGAGACAGTTTGAAAGACAACCGTAGATTCTGCCCCACAACCGAGCTCTCTCTATGGGTCGTGACCAGACTATATTCACATATTTATAATGGGCTTGCCAGGCTATAAAACTGGAACGCTCCTGTTGAATCTAGGGGTCACTTCTGACAAGGGTTTTCTTAGGTTTCTCCATAAGAACATGTCATATGAAACTGGCAGCAATGTCCATTTTTACAAGATGACATTCTTATGACTCTCATGAATGACTGGAGGCCTTTTTAGACAACAGTCTGCTTTGGTTCAGGTTTATTTTGGACTAACCGTTAGTTTAGCTGTCTTCTTGGACTAAACTGCTGGCAGTGGTTATGATTGTAATCATTTCTAAGTTTTGCAAAAAAAAAAAAATCTAAATTCAAATTACCCCAAGAATGTGTAAATTGTTTCTCAGTCGGTGAAATTATCAGCAGCAGCTCAGGAGGTAGAGCGGGTCGTAATCGGAGGGTTGTTGGATCGAACCCGGATCCCGGCAGAGAATTCTTCTGTTGTGTCCTTGGGCAAGACACGTAACCCACGTTGCCTGCTGGTGGTGGTCAGAGGGACTGATGACACCTGTGCTCAGAAGCCTCGCCTCCGTCATTGCGTCCCAGGGCAGCTGTAGCTCATTACCACCAGCGTGTGATTGTGTGTGTGTGAATGGAGGAATGATATACTGTAGTGTAAAGAGCTTTGGAGTCCTCTGACTCTGAAAGGTGCTATACAAGTGAGGGTCATTTATCATATTTAGCACATATTGTCATGATCTGCTCCTTCTGCCCCTCTTGTGTTGCCTCCCCTCGTTAAGGGTTAATGTGACTCACCTGCCCCTCGTTACCCTACCCACCTGTTTCCAGGATTATACTCACGTATTTAAACCCTCTGTTTGTGCTTTTCTCTGTCAGATCCTCATCTTGTCTTCATGTTGTGTCATCCTACCTGCCATTATTCTAATAAAACAGTTCTTTTTATCTGCCAGTCTGCTTCCTGTGCCTGCTCTCTTGCGTTTGGGTCCGAACCAAACAACACTATTTCATGACACATGTTAGTTTTGAGAGACACTAGTCAGTTTTGGCTTGTTTTTAGCACCCCCTACTGTTCGTTGGCGAAAGCGAAAGTAAAACTTATCTCCTCGCTGTGCGTTCGTCTTTTTAACACCTTAATCTAACTGCTGAAATGTCTCCTCAGCCTTCATTAGTGTCTACAGGAGCGGTTCATCACTAAATCAAACAAATCAGCTGTGTTCATGATCTAAAACATGCAGGAAGCAGACTGCAGAGCCAGGTAGGTCAAGCTGAATTCCCAACAGACCGGACCAGCAACTGTGAAGTTGCAAGTGGAATATTCTGGCCACAGGGGGCGACAGGGGCTGGGTGGTATTTCATTAACCCTGTAAAGGGTCATTTTAGCACATACTGGCTCAAGAACATGATTTAAAAATATTAAAAAGTTGCAAAGTGTCCCTTTAAATGATCTCATAATGCCATATTTTCTTCTTAATTTCTGCTTTTCTCAAATAAAAGTTAATAAATAGTAATTTAAGAAAATGCTATTATATAAAATGTACTTCTCTCAGTTTTTAACTCCTCATTTTGAACCATTGTTACCAGTAGTAATGAAGTTAAAAAGCAGAATTCTCCACTTGCAGCCTGGGCACAACTAGTCACAATATACAAACAAACAGTGAGAAACAAATCAAGTCTTTAGATTTTTTCTTTTTCCAGGTCATGATTTATGAGGCTGAGCGCTACAACTTAATTAACTCACTGTCAAATAACATGAAAGTGTTTTTCATTAAAGCAGCTTGCTTCTTCACATCATCTGTCTTCTTGTGACCTGGAAATCCTCTCCCTTCTCCATCAAGGAAACTCTTAATCACAGAAATTAACCTCACAGAGACAAGGAGCAAGAAGGGAGTCGTCTTTTGCAGAAGTGTTAAGAAGCACAAATATATTAAGTAGCAGCAATTAGAAAGTGCATCACTACATGTTGATATTTTCACATCAAGAATCTCTCCGCTTTCTTTATCCTTCTTCCTCTCACACCCCTCAAGTTTAGAAGCTAAAAAGCAAAGAAGAGCCATAATGAAAAGCACTCATGGTGAGCTACTTCCTGCTGACACAGAAAACATGGTTGCATTTGACATTTTCCAGGTGAGACAATTTATTAAACCCTCGCAGTGCAGATAGTATCTCAGGAACGCATCACGTGGCGGAGAGATGCACACCCAGTTGCTGACTAAGGCCTGCAACCGTGAGAAGCATAAGCTGTTTTTGAAGATACATTAATTCTAATTCCTCCTGGAAACACCAGCATGCACCCGGCATTTTAAAGCACATCCTCCTGCTCAAGGCAGTCTGAGGAGATTTCCACATATGTGCTTAACCTAAAATTATAGTTATTACCATGTGAGCAGGAGCAAATGGTCAAGTAAAATGAGTGTGACTGCACAAGCAGTTCTTAAATTATTTAGTAACATAGTCACGATAAACTTAAAGAGGTGTTTTAATTTTGTGGAGAATGTGTGGCTGCCATCTGTCAAAAGGTAAAAGGTGGGTGATAATTAGTCAAAACGATATTTAACTGAAACTTTCTTTTTTTAGATGCGACCATTCCAGTGTATTTATCCGTCATGCAGGTTGGCACTGAATTAGGGATTCATTCAGATTAGCTGGGATGAGGGAGGGGCTACCAGCTCTCACATATCTGGGATACTAATGGTGGGTGTGGCCAACCTGTCAGACCTGACAGGTAAGCTGGGAGAAAGATTATTTCCACCAAAACCTGGCGATTCTTCTGAGGAAGCCTGCAGCTGACCATCTAAACATGGAAAAATAATCCTGTTTTCTTTTTTATGTAAGAATACATTTTGTATAAAAGTGTAGTAGAAGATGTGCGTACGTGGCGGAAGCCGTCCAAACACAAGAAACGAGTGGGAGGAAGATAGTTTCAGAGTGGGTTCTGGAAGTTTTCAGGTATTGTTTGTGAATTGCAGCCAGACCTGTCAGCAGAGCTGTGTGTCTAACACACATGCATGTGTGTGTGTCGCAAGCAGGTGTTACACCATTTTCTGCTACCAACAGACTCAGTGACTCTAGGGAGGAGCCTGAAGAAAGGGGGTCAGATATCACGATTGATATTTTTCAAAATGCAGTTTTCACGAACAGATTTTTCCAAGACCACATATTCCACCTGGGTTTGTGTCAACGTTTGGAGTCGAGATTCGACCAAAGCAGCTGTAATCCCTTTTCTAAATATAAAATCATGTTAATTTAAGACTGACATTAGGAGAAGGCCATATGCATTTCTTCATAAACCTTTGATTCCCAATGTGGGAAAATGATGTGCATCTGTGAAGTGAAACCTCAGCACCAGACTGTGGAAGTTCTCCTTTTTTAAACCAGGCAGGTGAAATTAAAATTGTTACCAAACCCACATGAGATCACCAGGCTTCTTATTCAAAAAGCAGATCCAGATATAGGCTTAATAACGCTCCATCTGTGTGAATATTACTATTATCTCATCAGGTTTCCATCACACACAGTCTCATACAAATCCGCCTTGGATAATGGAGGTCATCTCCAGTGTGTGCTGACTATTATCCATGTCTCAATGAGATTCTCTTTTTCTCTCTCGCTTCTGTTATTTTCCACCTCATTCATGTTGATTTCCACTATAAACTCTTTTGTTCTGCATCTCATCTTGTTTCCCCAATTTCCTTCTCCTACAAAATATCCCTCCCTCAGTATTTCTCCTCCCTCTCCTCCCACTCTCCTCTCCCCATGGTCGAGCCATCACCCCTGTCATTCATGAGCACAATGCCGTCCTGCTTGTTTCAGTAATAGGATAGTCCATTATCTGACTGTGTCTGTTCATCAATGTACTCCCCCTGAACAGTTTTGTCCTCCTTGCCTTCACCTCATATGAGAGAGAGGAGGAAAAGAGGGATGATTGGAAGGAGGAGAGGAGCCTTGAGAAGGGATGGTTGGTGAGGGAAGGCTAAGTGAACAAGGCGATATGAGAAAATCATGGTGAGAGTGGGAGCCTTACGTCCATACATCTTCCTGTATGGTTCATCAGCTGATTGGTCCTATCAGGAGGCTCTGTGTGCTTCTACGATTGTCTCAATAACCACTGCTCCCTGATTAGGTTTAATCATCAACCATCACATTTATTTAAAGGCCTATTTAAAAAGTTTCCTTGCTAATCCCTTCTACTGGTTGAAAGCGGAATTACAACTTTTGTAATTGACCTTTCGCCGAGCCCCGCCCCCTTAATTACTGTTGCTAAGTCAGATAAAGTGGGTCAAACACTGACCAGCTCAGCAGATTGCCGCGATGGAAAGAAGGAGACAGGATATGAGGTAGACAACCCGCTCTACCTCCTATCATTTCCAAAGTTTCATTTAATAGTTTTTCTTAGTATTTTTTCTAACATTGACTAGTTCTCAAACTAAGTCAGTCATTGATTCATTTTGTGAGCCATCCATCCAGTGCTGCCAGTAAATTGCCTTCCTAACATTATTTTTTATTACTTTAGGAATTAAAAAAATATTGGTGCCTCTTAATTTATATAATTCATAATAACATCACCCAGATAGCCCTGTGTGAATTTAAACTCTTTAAAGAAGGATAGTGTGTTTGTGGGAACCAGTTTTAGGTTTAGATCGCATAAATAAAGCTGTCAATGGCATAAAAGAACTTTTCAGGTTTAACCTAGAAACATGCTGAAGACAGGGAAAAGGTAAAGAGTCGAGGCTCTACAGATTCCTAAAACTCACACAAGTTTATTGCTGATGAAGCTTTACAGTGGGCATCTATTCCCAGTTCTATGCATTATTCATACTGGACTTAAAAAGAGAGTAAAGACAATTGGAGAAGGTGTTGTGTGCAAAACTCGTGGGTTGAGAGAGTTTACTTTTCCACATATCAGGCTGGTGGCTGAATGGTGAATTTACTCTGAGCTTGATAAAAATGGTTCTGATCAGAGGCGCCATGTGCCAACAGGCAGGGCAGGCAATCGCTTGGGACCCCCAGGCCACAAGGGGGCCAACAAACTTTGAAGTCAGAAGGTTTAAGCCAAATTTATACTTCTCCGTTTTTGTCAGTACGGACGCACGCACCGCCATGATCCATTGTTGCAAGAGCTCTGCAGCAGGCCTGCAAGGACGAATGGAGTCAAGCTCTCTTTTCTAAACATCCGTCCAACAAGATGGAGAGTGCAAGCTTGTGATTGGCCAGAACGCTGTTTCTTTAAATACGGCACCAGCACCGCCATTGCTGCCTCAAAAAATAAAAAGAGAGCTGAAGATACTAGTGGCAAACGCGGAGCAGCATGAAGAATACCTCGCGGTAAAACTCTAAAAATACGAACGTTTTATTCACCCGTGACTGGAGGAGTATAAAGATGCGCAGCAAGCGTTTTATTCGTGGACGGAAATGACGGGAAACCTGGTTTAGAGGTGACAAGCGCATGAAGAGGTGGAGGAGAATGATGGACAAGTTTGTCCGTGTTAAAAAGTCTCTTAAATGCAAAAAAGCACAATATAAACTGCAAATATAAACTGTAAATGCACTATTGTGGACCGGGTACATGACAGGATACCTCCCACTGAACAGAGAAATGGCGCCACGCTTCCTCGCCTGCATCGGACATTATTTGCTTGGGGCCCCATGACAACCGCGCAGCACCACTGGTTCTGATTGATTTTAAAGTTCTGTTAATAGATTACCACAACCACTTATGTTGCAATATTTTGTTCAGACAAAATGTAAAAAAATGCAAAACTTCTCTAAATTACTTATTCAGAGAAAAAAAAAACCTAACCTCTCTAGAATTCTGTTCATAACTTCTCGTTCTGAATTTTATAATTTTGCCTCTAAGTTGTTAGACTAAATTTAATACTTTAATTTTGTTGCATGTTTGGCTCCTTTAAAAGGCAATTACTTTCAAATAACGTGCAGCGAGGTGTGGAGAGTTGGTAATCATAAGTCTCATTGTACAAACAGAAAATAATCAACAATCAGCCTCCAAACAATTAACTTTTAGTCAAACTTTTGGCTCACAAATGTATTCCTTTGTTATATTTTCATCGCTCCATGTTCGTTTTGCCAGCAGCTGTAAACTGATTCTCATATTTCTTCTTATAAGTTTGGTTTTGTTGACTTTGTTGGCTTCTAACCGTTTCCCTTGAGGTGTCTTGAGGGCAGTAATTGGGGGGCATGGACCAATTGATCCCAGAACAACAGAGTGTGAGTTTGGTTTGCATTGCCGATAAAACGTGTTGGACTACACCTTTGTTGTTCTTTATTACCAATTTATTTCTAAACTTTATGAGGAGAATTTCTAGTTGCAACAAGGGAGTGGAGAGTGTACAGATCACAGTTTTTTTAGAGAAAGTGTCAACATGTTGGCTTTACTGAAGCAGAACATCAAGCAAGGCACTGGAAAAGTCTTCAGCTGAGTGTGAATCAGCGAGGACAAGGATCATCACCTCTAGGTAAGGCCCTGGGCGCCAATGGCAGAAGAATAAGTTGCCAATCCAGGTTGGGAGCAAACTTCTGTCTCAGGTGGAGGAGGTGAATGAAGGAGATGATTTATGGTGGTGTTGTACCAATATGCTTTGGTAAACAGCGCTGAGTCAAATGCTGAAGCTCTCACCTATGTTCAGGAGCTGTGGCTGGACTCATCCTCCAGGTAGGTAAAGGAACTAAAGCGCCACATTGAAATAAGTCAGTCGAGGTAGTTTTGGTCTGGTAAGGACCGCTTCTGGATGCTTAAGGGACATGTTTACCACGAGTGGACCCAGGGATGACCCACACCTTACTGGAGAGATGATATCTTATAGTTGGCTTGGAAAGTCCTTCCAGATGAGCTGGAGGAGGTAGCTGTGGAGAGGAGGGTCTCCCTCCTCTGTGTGACTCTCCCCAAATACTTGAATGAACTTTGCTTCACAATCCTGACAAGTTTATGGTTATCTCTGTTGCATGCGCACCTTTTTTACTTTACCTTTTCTTTATGCTCAACCTTTCATTAGCATGCTTGGAAACAGCCATCTCCTGTAGGATTGACCCTTTAATGGCGTACTCTACTTCTGGACAAATGCCAAGTAAAAAGTCTTTCACATCACTGTCTACCCCACTGAAACAGACATAACTTAAAGGCTCAAAAATCTTTGCAGATGATTTTAAATCTCAGGAGTCACCGTAAGTTACTGCCCTTTTAGGTAACTTAGGACAAAACTGATGTATGAGAGTTTGGTACTTTTACTGAGAAGATTGATAGCAAGAGTCAGTGACATTGTGTCATAACGAATGTGCAAACAAGCTAGGTTTTGAATGCAAACATGGTTACGGAACACTCACCCCTCTCCTCGGGTATTTTCCTGAGTCACTTCTGCCGGAACCGGACACCCATGATGTTGGACAAAACAAGATAGCGCTAAACACCAGTCGCCATTTTCTAGGTACAAACGTATTCTGTTGACTTCAAATGGTGTTTTTCTTTTTGGGACTCTGGTAGTTTGTCCTAAAGTTGAAGTGGTAGCAGCCGGCTGTTTCTGCTTCTCTGATGTTATTGAGTGGAGAACCTCTCACACCAGTGGTGTTCTGTTGCTAAATACGTGAGTGTGTGATGAGTGGAGGACCCAGGGAAGAGCGGCGGTTCAGTGAGACGGATAACCAGATCGTCCAATACTTGGTTTTGGTCCAAAAGGTGTTATTGGTGGAGGTTTTTAGACAAATGCGAGAGAACCACTTTTTTTTCTTTTTTCTTTACCTTCACAATATATTTATAGCTATACTATGTTAGAATTTTGTTAAGAGGGATGAAAAAAATGTTTTAAGCTCATTTATTTTTCAAATTTGCTATAGCAGCTTTAAATGACCAGAAACACTAAATTAGGGTGTATCCTTTAGCTGTAGAGCATTGTGATCAAAGTTGACTCACTTTTTAACTATATTCACACACCCATAGATCTTTGATTCTTTTAACACGGTGTACAATTTTCTCAACTGAATGCTGTAGATGACCATCTGGACTGCTGAACTAAAATATGGGTAGGCTCTCTTCTCACAGCAGGATCACAATACAAAGTCAAATAGCTTTGTTTTGATCATTTGACAAGAAACGGTCAGCTTCTTTTGATTCTGTTACTCTGTTTTTATCTTTTCAAGTTTTTTCAACCGACCAAAATAAATTCTCAGGTAACACTTTACAGTAAGGGTCCTTTTATTAATGTTACTTAGTGCATTATAAAGCATTAATAATCTATTAAATAAAGTATTAACTGTTTAATATTAATATTAAGTAATGCATTACTAAGCAGACACACACACACCCCGGCCCTTTGTCCTAACCTTAAGGACACTTAATAGTTAACAATATTGTGAATGTTAATGAAAGGGATCCTTTGTTTACTAATGCTTAATAATGCACTAAGTAACGTTAATAATGGGACTCTTATTGTAAAGTGTTACCAATACTTGGTCACATTAAAAGTGCTGGAGTTTGTGGATTTATTCTTTTTTCCAGAGTGTATAAATAAATCTTACTGGAAAATATGAAAAATGTCATGTAATCTCATGTTTAACATTTACTGTTCCAGAAGGAGGAACACGATTCATTTTGCTCATGCTGCCAGGTTTCTCTTCCCTCAACGTGAGTCCTCTTGCACTGCTCGTATGAAGACGAAATCCCGTGAGTGTAACCGTGTGTGTGTGTGTGTGTGTGTGTGTGTGTGTGTGTGTGTGTGTGTGGGCAATGAATCATGGGCTTTTGTGTGAGGATGACAGTTTGGGAGCTTAGAAAGAGGAGGAGGAAACAAGGCAAGAGAGAAGGAGGAAAGAGAAGAATACCAGAGAGAGGAGGAGAAGCCTCGGGACACACAGGGAGCAATATCTTTCCTTCATTTAATCCCACTTTCCTTGCTTCTGTCACACACACACACACACACACACACACACACACACACACACACACACACACACACACACACACACACACACACACACACACACACACACACTCGGACAGTCAGTCAGTCCCACCAGACACTTTCTGGGGGAGATAACGCTGAAAGACAGATGGGGTCACACTGCATTAGCTAGCCACCAGGAAGGGTGTGTATCTGTGTGTGTGGGTGTGTGTGTGTATGTGTGGGTGTGTGTGTGTATGTGTGGGTGTGTGTGCATGTGTGCAAATAGAATACAACAGAACCACAACAGTGCAGCTCTAACTGATATTAATAGCTGCAAGTCCAAACTGAAATGAGCTGACTCTAAAATGACCCACATGACTGTTTCAGAACTGACCTCCATTAGAGTGGTCTTGTGTGACGCCTTTGTATTTAAGGTTTGATTGAGTCAATGCTCATTACACTTCTAAGGGATTATTTAGCTAAGTGACAGTTATGGGACACAGTGTCCTGCAGCAAGCTGGATGTGCTGCAGATGTCCATCACCACGTATGTACGCTGTCAGGCAGCATTGGGATTAAACCTGTTCTAAAAGGGGGGCAGCAGGATGGAAATCATGTTGGGCATGATGGAACCATGGTGGGCTCTATGCACCTCAGCTATGTTAAGAGATTATACAAGTGATGTTTTCTCATCATCTTCATCTTGTGCTAACAAAGATGTTTAGTAGAGGCAACATAACAGTGAAATACACGTGTGATGTCAGGTTGATCTTTACTGAGACCCTAAAGGAACAGATCCGTTTCACACCTGATAATATCTCGTATAAATTACATTTGATCCATAGTAGTGTTACAGAAAGTATGCATGAGATGGTATCTTGCATGCATCAGATACGTTCTTGTGCACAGTAGATAGTATCTTGCATGATGTAACTAATAGTATTACATGTGCATGAGAAAAAACTCTGGTCCACATCTTATAGGATCTGATATCTATAAAATGATATGATGTAAGAATTACTATCTTGTATGCATCTGATAATATCTTGTGTACATCAGGTTAAGTTCACTAGATAGTGTCTTGTGTGCGTTGGAAAGTACTTCATGTTGACCAGAAAACCCTTTTTTTATTCTCCTTATGGGCACAAAATACTTTCTGTGCCTGAAAAAGTACCGATTCTACATTTATTTTTCTCCTATATCCTCCAAGGGACTCTAGAGACTCCAGCTTAGAGTCAGATAACAAAACTTGCATGCAGCTATTTTAAAATTTGCACCATGCCTTACTATGTGTTTAACCAGACTGACTTCATTTCTAAAACAAACCTTTTTAGATTTGTCCATAAATGGTTATATTGGTGACGTTACAAACAAAATGAAATGAACTACTCTCAAGTTAACCCATTTGGCCCCACTGGCAGCAGTTGTTGCCAAAGTGTTTCACTGTCATTTTCGACTCACAATAAAAAATCGCAACAGTACTAATGCAACTTTTTCCACTTATATGCTAGTAGACAACTTAAACAAAGGTTTTGATTAAAACCATTTTTTTCCAAGTGCTTCCTATTGCATCATCTGCTTCCTGCTCCTTCTGGCTGAAGACATGGCAGGTGCAAATCTTCCTGGAAAGAGGGAATTTTCATACACTTCTTATGATTTTTCCCTAAAACATATTTATAATTATTTAATCATTAAAGTCTCTAGTCTAGAGTAACCCTCCCCCAAAAAATTGTACCTAGGATAAATATTTTTTTCTTCATGGGCTTATTTCTGTGAGCGGCAACAAAAGTTGCCAGTGGGCACAAAGAGTATCACTAACTACAGGAAAACACTGTCTGCAGAATTGCTCCTAATTGACTTATTTAAAATTGTAGAATGATGTACAATGGCTCATTTTAGTCCTATTAGAATATTCTTCCTCATTAAACAAATTCACTAGCCTGGCAAGCCATCCTATATATGTGTATATATAGTCTGGCCACGAACCACTGACGGCTCTCAGTCGTGAGGCGGGATCTACGGTTGTCTTTCAAAATGTCAGCACGCAATTGGATAGCGCTAGGACCAATCAGAGTGACGAACAACATGACGTAATCACGGCGACGGAAAAGCGGGAGGCTTTAATAGCGTCTTCAATGATTTCTGTCGTTTTTGTATGAAAAACACGCGAATATCAGGTGTACTGGGACATTGCACTACTTTGTTTGATAAAAATAAGAAGCCGCTAAGTATAGCCGACAGACTTACGCACGTTGGAGTCTAAATAATCCAATGTTGATGACAAAGCCGTTTCAAACGAACGTGTTTTCCGAGTTGCCGCCATGTTGCTTGGGTTCGCGGCGTTCGCGGCCGCAGCGCTGACGTCATCGGCTACTCCCGCTCTGTGATTGGCCCATGATATAGAGCGCTGTGATTGGCCCAACCAAAACTATAGCGAGTTGTGATTGGATAGACACAGCAGTGGTTTGGGCTGCGAGGGTTCCAATGAAGCGTGCCTAGACCAAACTCTGCAAAGCAAGAATTGGTCTAGTTCACTAGGCTACAAATTCACAGGAGCAACAGTGGTGATATCCAGACCAACATCACAAACTCAAGTGTGATATTGCTTTTACAGAACATTCTACATATGGGGAATGACACTGTAGAAAGGATGATATTGATGATTCATCAATAGCATCATATGCAAACAAAGACATGGCACATGCATGCGTCTATCATGCTTGTTTTGTCACTGATTTAGGTCCTGGAAAAGCAGGCAGATGGATCTCCTCTCCTTCCATTCCATTATTAGGTGATATTTGACCTACTGACAAGCTGTGTGCCCACAATTGTTGCCAGTCATAAAAATGCTGTTTTCTTCAAAACAAAGTACAAATTGGAAAAAATAAATATATAACATGATTCAGAGGGACTCAACTGATAAAATGATATGCCTCACAACTCTGAAAAAAATCTGGGCACAAATGGGTTGAGAAAATAATGTCTGAGCTTCTTTTTTGCATTTAAAGACTTTTATCTTTTCATAAAATCATACCAGCAAACTGTGACCAACCAGAACCCAGAGAAAACGTGTTTCAGCGAACTTCCTCGTGAACATGCATCTGCAGAAGAAACAGGATTTCATTAACAACTTTGAGGAAGGAGAAGAAAAGTCCAGGAAACTCCTGTTGTAACTAAAAGCTACTCAGTGGAACTACAGTTACAAAAATAACTAAGTAAAACACGAACGAGACTTCATGATCCTGAATTTCATCTGTGAGCCAAACAGGGCAACTTTATAATATTAAACAATAGTTTTAAACTCTAATCGATGTCAAATTTGCTCAGAATGTTAGGTTCACATGTGCTTTTATTTGTTCAGAAGGAAGTCATTTCTTCTCTTTATACTTAACAGGTCCAACATTTCTAATCCTTGTTTTATTGATTTCATGTAGTTTTCTAATTGAGATAGAATTTGGGCTTTCATCAGCTGTAAGCCATAATCATCACAATTAGAACAAAGCCTTGAAACATCTGGCTTTGCATGGAATGAGTCTGTCTCATATATTAGTTTCACCTTTTAGTTTTAATGACTGAAATAAATGAACTTTTGCCCCATATTCTAAATTTTTGAGTTTCACCTATATTCAGAAAACTATAATTAACGATCATTTTTAAAATCATTAAATATAGAAAAAAGGTGATTTTTTTGTGTCCATATCACTTAGTTCAACATGGTCATGGAATCTAGTTTTGCTCAGAAATATGGTGCATCCCTACTTTTGTGTTTTCAGTAGCTCTGGCTAAAATTACACTCATGTGCAACATTAACTTAACATTTTGAAAAAGAACAGAAGAAAGTTGTAAATGAGACAAGACCAATGATGCTAAAGGGCACAGAGGTGTAATATGGCAGAATAATAAGCACAGAATTAAAAAGTTAGTCATTAAAGTTATGGGACAAAATGTAATAATGAAATATGGATCTAAAATGGTGCCATAATGAGTCACCACCTGCTGTGAGGAGGATGGTTACCTTCAGTTTATAAGCTCACTAATTCAATCATGTTCATGCTCCTATCAGTCACTTGAAGGTTATTCATTATTTCCTGCTATGTGATCTTTACCTTAGAAATTAGATTTTGAGCTACGTTATTGTACAAAACATTTAGTGTGTGCATTCTTTATTTTGAAGAAGAGTTCACACAAAAGCCAACCTGAACAGATGAGTTCTGAGTTTTTGAGAGGGGAAACTCACCTGTGTTCCCAAATGTGGAAAATAAATGTCCACCTGTTATTTTTTCAGTGTTTTAGGAATTACATGCTTTATAAAACAAACCATTTAAAAAAAATCCCCATTTATGATGTCACAAACGGGAACATTCAAAGGAGAAAGTTCCTAGCCAACTAGTTTTTTTAAGTCTAAGCAGCTGTGCAACAGCTGCAGCTTAGACATCTCATAGGGCTTAAAGGAGATGTTGGATGTCATCTGCATAAAGATGATAGGAGATTCCTTTAAAAGAGCTCAGCATGTGCTGGAGAGGGAGCAGATAGCGGAGTGTGTGTCACTCCTAATGAGTGCTGTTAGCTGTGGGTCTGGAGCCATATGTGGCTCTAAAGCAGCTCTCGGTTTGATCAAAATAAAAAAATCACATGAACTTGAGTAATGTTTTTATTTAAAGTAGACGAGATGAAAAGCTAGTTGTCTCTACAGCAACATGGCACTAATGTTACAAGTCAGTTGTGTGTTATCATTTTAGAAGAATTAGATCATCTGGAGTTTTGACAAAAATAACATTTTACTGTGTAGCTAACAGATGAAATGTAGTATGTTTACGTAATGGTTTAAAATAAAGAGATATTTCACCCCAAATCCACCAGAAAATAATTTATTATTCAATTTGAAGTCAAAACAGAAGGTAGTTTGGTAAAAGTATTGAATTTTACATAAACATATAGAAATTTGACGTAGCAGTAAGCTCTTTAAAAAAGGGAAAAACTGAAAAAAGTTGTTAATTAGGTCATAAATAACAAAAACCTGATGCAATTTAATATTTTTTTCTCTAGTTGGGCAACTTAATTTACTAATCGTCTAGGAAGTGCTGATATCAATGTGCAGAGTTCTGAACAATAAAATAAAACTGAGCAATAAACATGCAGCACCAGACTGATTGTTTCATATTCAGAGATGTGAAAACCATCAACAACCATTCTATTTATGAATGTGTATTTATATAGATGTGTAGAATATATACATACATGTGATTTAAGTGCCTCATCTGATGCGTACTCTGAGTAACCAAACAGGGTTTTGTTTTGTTTGTTATAAAGGATTTTTGTTATTTTTATTCTGTTATTATTCCTAATAATGCAGACCGCTGCACTAAACAAACTCATGTAGAGAAGAGGAACCTACCTTCACCTCGTAACGCCACAGACAAACTGTCATGAAGCAGGACGGTGCTGGTCCGGCCACTAGGAGCAGTTTGGGCTGAATCGTCTTCCTCAAGGACACTTTGACATGCAGACAGCAGGAGCTGGTAGAATCACGTCTTTGATATGAAAGCTTGATGATGTCAGCCTCACCCTTGGTCCGTTTCTGATGTGCATTTTGTGATAGTGTGTGTCCATCACGTTTGCGTGATAGCTCCAGCTCTGATACTGTCAGTAATGAGTGTGTATTTATAGCTCCACTGGTGATACCATCAGCTTTCTGGCTTGTCAGAATCATACTGAGCTTTCTTCTCCAGATCAAACACACACACACACACACACACACACACACACACACACACACGCACACACACACACAAGGACACAGGGCTACTGTATACACACATGCACTTGACAAGCTGTCCGACACACACATGAGGATCAACGGCTCAGTTTGTGGTTCCATTATTCATGTGAGTGTGTAATAGCCATGCTATTACAAGGTTCAGCCCTGGGCAGATGGGTTAAACACATGATTGATGTGAGCATCTCTGTCTGTTTGTGTGAGGCTTTAATGGTAGAGGTGATATTTCAAGGTTAAACTGTTTTCATTTTATGAAACTAACAAGGAATTAAAAGCAGGGAAGCAGCGAATGTCTAAAGTGTTTTTATTTGAACTTGTCCTTATTGCTCAAATACAACTGATCATCCAGGATGAGCCTTTCTGATAAATAAGGCAAAGTTATTGTTATGATGGAAGGTTTTTTGCCTTTATGTTGGTCCTGTTTCACATTCAACCACCCACCTGAAAACCCCAATAAGAGCTGCTCTCACCATTGAAGCAGCTTTTTCCAGTACCCAGCCACAACATGAAACTGCTTGCAGCTTGGGGGAGATGGGAAATGTCCAAATCTCAATGTGACTGAGCATCAGTGGGATGCTATGGAACAAACCCCATTCATAAAGTCTCTGAACTACAACTCTGAACCCAGGGAACCACTGCCAGCTTCCTATGGTCAGACAACAAAGGCACTAACATTCGTGTCCCAATAAAGCTGGTTTTGTGTGTTTTAGCCAACTCCAAGCAAACCAACATTTATCTGGTGGTTGTGCTGGACATAACAACCAAATTAAAGTTTGTCATCGGAGAAAAAAGCTTCTTTCTTCTTACATTTACAGAAAAGCTCCATAAAACCGGAATATGACGCTTGAACCAAAACGCTTTATCATCCATTGATCAGGAAGGACAGTTTTAGATGAAGCCCTGATGTGAGGCTAGTTTCTTCCTTACAGAAATCCCCTAGGTTAATGACAAATGAAGCTTCCCTCCCAGTGCAGACCCCTGGGGAAACACCCTTGGAAAAGGGGGATAGTGAAGAAAACACAGACATGATGTTACTTCTGTCACTTCCACTGTAATAATGAACTTTCAGCAAAATAGAACAAATTTCTTCATTACATGTACATAATATAAAATAAATGTAAACCACATAGCATTTGGCTACTGGGCTTCTGCATCATATGCATGCATCATGTATGTGTCATATAAAAACTCAGGGAGGATGATGCAGTTAACATCACTCTCTTTTACAAAATAATAAAAAAAACATCTGGATTCATTAAACATCTTTCACCAATGATAAACATTACACAACATCTTTATAGTTATGGTAAACGGCCTGTATTTGTATAGTGCATTCTTAGGCTTCTACAACCCCCCAAGGCACTTCACAACACAATCAATCATCCACTCATTCACACACAACTCACACGCTGGTGGGGGATGAGCTACAATGTGGCCACAGCTGCCCTGGGGCGCACTGACGGAGGCGAGGCCTGCCGTACACTGGCGCCATCGGTCCCTCTGACCACCACCAGCAGGCAAGGCGGGTTAAGTGCCTTGCCCAAGGACACAACAGCAGCATTCTCTGGGGGGAGCCGGGATCGAGCCTGCAACCCTCCGATTACTGGACAACCCGCTCTACCTCCTGAGCTACTGCTGCCCCATCCTGTAGCCGCCATCTCAGTGGCACGAGGCTCAGCTAGCAAGGAACCTGGCACATGTAGCTAATTTTACTCAGGTTTTACTGCAAGCACTGCACAGGCATTTTCCCAAGTTTAATGAACACAAACATGAGGATAACACGTATAACAGTCAGAGTTTTTACCTGTAAACGGGGAGTAGTGAAGAAACAACACGGACACGATGCTACTTCTGTCACTTCCACTGTAATAATGGACGCGCAGAAGCGCTACGTTCCCCCTGCGTCACCTCAGCCCTTACCAATGAATAAGAGCTGTGAAAAACCTCTTAAAACAAACAGTAGAAAGGTTCCTGCTCTCTAAAAACAGACAGAATTGTGGAAATAAGAAGTCATTTTTATGAAAATACATTTGAGCACTTTGACAATGTCTCGAAAGGCAGAAATAATGGATCACAGATCACTCGATCGGTAATGGCAGTGCATTCTACTGTTAATTCACCCATGAACTAAACTACATGTTTACATTAGCTTGTCTTGTAAAATAACAAATATATATTTTAACCATAGAATAAAGAAAACATGTTTTAACCTGCTGATCATGAAATAAAGAACATGTTATTTTTTACCTGTTTCTCTACATTAAATTATTCCTTTTGAAATCTCTACATTTGCCTCAGTCATTCCTATTTCATTAGTTTAACAGAAACACACTGAGTAACAAGTGGATAGCCAGATAAATAAATAAATAGTCTAAAAACCCTAGATAAAGTTGTACTGTTGTACACATGGTGTTAGTGGCTCATAACAACACGTGTGATGCTCTGACAACAGACTGGAGCTGAAACTGTCAGCTAGAACGGTAAAAACAAAGCTTCTACTCTGTGTATACCTATATAAGAACTAAAGAATTGGAATTGAAAATCAACAGTGTCATGTCCTGTGTCCTCGTCTCCCCAATTCCTTCCATTTCTTTCCCCTCTCCCGTGTGTTTTCTGTCTGTTTTAGATTCATTAATTCAGTTCTCACATTCATCCCCAGCCACAGTCACCTTTAGCCACTCCTCTGCCCCAGTCCTTCATTGTTTTAATCCTTTTTCATAGATTTCCTATTTGGTTCTAGTCATTCCTTGTTCATGGTTTAGTTTATATTCCCAGCCTTTCAGTGGAAGTTATGTTTTGTGTTCTGTTTCTCTTAGTCCAGCTGTATGTTTTACTTTTGTCCTTAGTCATCTGTTTAGTGTATTCTTTCAGTCCTTTTCTGTTTTTGTATTGCCTCCCATCCCTCAGTTAACTAGTCACACCTGTAGGCCATCATCATCAGTAATCATCACACCTGCTCCCCGCCTATTAAACCCAGCTTAGTCCTCCACTCCTTGTCGGTTCCTTGTGTTTTGTCCTCCTGTTCCTGCTCCAGACCAAGGCCTTATAATAAAAGTTTTGATTTTTAAACCACCTCCTGGATTTTCCTGCATTTTGTCTCCTGCTACAACTCCACCAATTCATGACACAGAATGAACTTAAAGATGATGGAAAGTTATATTTAAACAGATTTCCTTCTCAGCTGGTAGGGGGGTTGTCAATTTTTCTCCTTTAAAAAACGTCGAAGAGGGACATAGTCTTTGTTTACAATCTGTGAGCCTGCGATGTTGCCAAATCTGCACCAGTGATCTCTGCTGCTTGACACTGGCCGGCAGACAGCAGCACCGAACCAAAGCCACTAAAATAGGGACCCACATGTCATTTCTTGTCAGAAGTTATGGTATCTTTTGGTTTTACTCTAATATCGGGTAAAGAAGGCTAGAGGCTAACACTGAGCTAACAATGCTAACGGTGAATTAGAAAAAAATAGTCTGCTCTAAAAATATCTCAAGCTACCTTTTCCAAGTACCAACAGCTCAATATTGCAGTGAAATTTATTTATCAACATAGTGAGTATGACTCGTCTTCACTGGTCATCTAGAATCCTCTGGTGCTGATCCGTAACCAGAAACAGCCATGAGGAATGGGAGGGGGAGAGTCACACAGAGTTGACTTTGTTATTTTGAAACACGGACTGCAGTACCCAAATTCAACCACAGGACGTCAATCTTACTTCATGCACCTTTAAAATGTATCTATTGTACGTACACCAGTCAAGGTGTTCCAGATCTCATCTGGATCAAAATTGGACCTATGAAATCAAGTTAGACAGCACATCATAAGATTTATGTGATGAAGAGAAGTCAAAACGCTCATTATCATCCAAAATTATAACCTCCTCTAAAGATTAAGATCCCCTTTAATCAACAAAGCAGTATTGTACTTTATCACTGAGTAGCTGCGATGAATCCATCAGCTTGAGCTGCCATGATGAAAAAGCACATTTGCTACATTTTGGAAGACAGCTAAGATTTGTTAGCTGTACAAACAAAACATATCCTTCAGCATCAGTACAGAGTTCTTCCATTCATGGCCTGCAGCTGCTTTATTCTGTTGGGGGCTCACCTTGGGCTTTAGGTAGTTGACTCGGGGCTTAAAGCAGGTTTCCCCCGGTAAAGGTTGACAATCCATCACACAGTTAACACAGAAACAGACAATTACTCAAGCTCTTTAGAGTGAAGAAAACGAGTGCAGCTACAGAAAACCCAAGAGAAAGGCTAAGAAAGCAAACAGATACAACAAAGACATCTAACATTTTAAATAAATGCTAGATTATCGTTGCCTTACGCAGAGAAAAATTAAACATTCATAGTGTTGTTGCTTGTTTGAGGTTGAAGTATGACATGAAATAAGATCTTGGAGATTAAATCATGTGTCATTTTTATTATTATTATAATTTCTGAGTCCAGTACCTGATAGAATGAGCCCGGTGTTTAGTTTTATATCAGGATGTCAGAGTTGGTTTGCCCAGTGCCTCACTAAAATTATAAATGGACACCAGCAGGTTAACGTTTCTCCCACAACAATCTCTAAGGTTTACAGGGAATGATCTAAAAAAGGTAACCTAACCAGCTGTTGTGCAGACACAAATGCCTCATTGATGATCATAGTGATGGGAACGTCAGCTCTTTTAAGAGAACTCAAGAAGAACTTAAGAGAGTTCTTATGGATCGGCTCACTAAAATGAACCGGCTCTTTCGGCTCTCAAACGGCTCCTCACATTTATTGTTTCTTAAATTAATTTATCACCAGAAATTATACAAAACTGTGCATTAACTGAATTACTAATCTACAATGTACATTATATCAAATGTTTATTATTTAAATAACTTATTTTATTCATCATGAAGCAGAGAGATATAAAAAACATTTTATATGACAAAAACAAACTCTATGTAAAATATTTAATAGCTTTGAACTATTAGAGCCTGCTGGATATATTTACCCTTTGCATTTTCCACACTCTGCCTTTTAATTGTCACTGTAGTTAAAATGTGTCCAAATCTTGTTGCCTGTCCTGTTTTCACTCATTTCCTCACCTTTCTGCAGCAATGTTTGTTTTTCTTTCCTCCTCTTTTACAGATTTGTCTCCACCAATATTTACAGGTCCCATCGTGTTAATGTAATAATGCTGTATGCGCCACCCCTCTCCCTCTCAGTCATTCACGTGTTCCTCATTCAGAAAATATTTTTACCCTGTAAGTAATTATGTCTGTTGAAAATCAGCTTTATCACATAACGGTTGTTAGAACCTATAAAAGACACCTGTGACCGACGGGAATCTGACATTGTAGCGTGGCTGATCTGGTGTTATTGGAGGATTTGGCAGAGCGTGCACTCCAGAGGGAACGTGTCCTCTGTGGGTGCACTGATCTGATTCCTGAAGGAGATTCTTCTGGACCCTTTTGTGGAGCGACAGACAAACCGCACAAATCCGATTCCAGTCCATATTCTATTTTACAACTTCGAGAACCCCCAGAACCTCCTCTGCTCCCCGAACACATGCAAGGTAACCAAAATGAATGACAGCTCAGAGGAAGCTGCACACAGAACATGCATACGACTCCTTAAATATAAACTGTAAATGACAAATCATCACTAGATGATTAATCATGTTCAGTTTTACGTTGAAACTATTTTCCTTTATTTCTGACAGGGACCTCTCCTCTGTCCCGACCACATTTACCAAAATGTGTGACCAAATATGGTTAATTGATGGCGTTTCTGCATGTATATAATGATGAACGGATATGAGCACCTGGGTACGCACAGGTGGAATTTATCAACAGACGATTGCAGAGGAACACTCGTACGAGAGGCCACCGCATGTTGCATAAATCAGGATTTTGGCCGTTCGCACACATTCTAAATTTCATTGGTAGGATGGAATATAGGACAGTTTCTACAAACGTTTGATAAATGAGAGCCCAGGTCACAAAGCTCAGATCATCTCTAGCTGGTTTCTAGAACATGACCATGGGTTTACTGGACTCCAACGGCCTCCACAGCCACCAGATCTCTCCATAAGCTTTGAGATGTGGTGGAATGGGAGCTCTCATCATGAATGTAACTATGTGGTGCTGTCATGTCAGTATGAACCAAAACCTCTGAAAACATTTTCCAACACTGTGATACATTTATGACATGAAGAATTAAGGCTGTGCTGAGGGTCAAAGGGGGTTCAACCTGGTGGACCTAATTAAGTGGTGAGTGACTACGGCTTCCCGTGCAAAACTACAAAAACAGAAGTGCTAACCTAAACTAGATACTTTTACCACAACAGAAAGAAAAACAAAGCCAATTTTTTAACAAAATAATTAGCACACTGTCATTGTCCTTTTTTTTCCTCCCCACAGGAAGTGAGTTCCTGTTAGATAGAAACAATTAGAGGCTGCTTATTACTGATTGCAGTGATTACAACATAATTTTAATTAGTAAACATTTAATCACGATTGCAAATTAAGTTAATTGCTGGGGTTATGAGCACCCTGATCAGATTTCATTTTCCTTTTTCAAAGTTTACATCCTGGAACTTCAAGTTTTTTAAACCTACTTGTATGTTTTTGCATGCAGCCCAGAAAGGCATTAAGTCTTCACTGATTTACTCTTTGAATGACAGCATTTAGCAAAGTTCTGCTTTCAGTTAAAGGAACACTTGGCGGTTTTGGCTTGTTTTTAGCACCGCCTAGTGTTTGTTAACAAAAGCAAAAGTAAAACTTATCTCCTTGCTCCTCATCTTTTCAAAACCTTAATCTAACTGCTGAAATGTCTCCTCAGCCTTCATTAGTGTCTACAGGAGCGGTTCATCACTAAATCAAACAAATCAGCTGTGTTCATGATCTAAAACATGCTGGAAGCAGACTGCAGCACCAGGAATATAAGATGACCGGCACTCTGAAGTTGTAAGTGTGGTATTCTGGCTACAGAGGGGTGGTGGGGGTCTGAGTGACATTTCATTAACCCTGTACAGGGTCATTTTAGCACAAACTGGCTCAAGAACATGATCTGAAAATATGAAAAAGTTGCATAGTATGGCTTTAATGTAACGTCAATGAACCTTTTGTTTTAGTCTGTGGGGTTAGGGTAATATATTTCTGTTTAAAATTTAAACTTTAAAGCTACGGTTCTGTGCATACAAATGAATTATAACATCATAGACATATTCAGTGGCTTTATGTTCATTCGTTCCAACTGAGACCCGTTTTCCCTGAAAAACTCTCCCTTAGCCGGGTCTCAGAATGAATCAATACATCATTTGTGGAACTTAGTCACATTTTATACATGCAGCGTTTTAGGCAGTGAATTTAATGTAGCCTCAGAGGTTGGAGGAGTCTTTTTAAAACATTAATTCCTTTGACAGCGAGCTTCTGCTATCCTTTTTGAAAGTTTAACGATTCTATCATAGAGGCCGACGTGGTCTTGTTAAAAATCAAGGCAGAGTGACACTTGGCTAAAGATGTTTAAAAGTTTAATGTTTGCGACAAGTAGTCGGTGGCATTGATTTTTTTTGGCAAAGATTTCTACTGAGCTTAAAGTTTCTTTTAAAAGCTGTGGGTGTAATGTGAGTGTGTTCTGCTTCTGTGAAAATGGTTTAGTAAAAACGTGTCTTTTTCAAAAATATGTCATTTTATTTCAATATTAAGCATGGATGATTATTGTAGAAAGATTTAAGATTCAATTCTATTTATTTTTAGTTATAAAGGTGTAAGGTACTAGAGGGCCAAGAGCTGCACAGTATAGGTTGTTAATCAGACAAAACCTGGGATGTGGGAGGACGTGGGGTAGTCCATGGAGAATAACCATTAATCAGCTCCAAAAAGATTCATCATCATCATTTCAGGAGCACCTTCATACCACCAGTTAAGGCATCCCAAAGTGCTGCACCTTAAAAACAAGTAAATAGATAAAAGAAGTAAAACAGAACAAGATTTCTCCAAAATCTTCACCCCACTAGAAATTGAATAAAAATAAAAACAGTGAACTCAATATGCCATATATGGTATTACAATTCTCAATTCTAGACAGAACAAAAACAGGACTTGGCTGCCGCATTTATCTGGACATCAGATTTCAGAGTGGCATCCAGTTTCACACCCAGACCTGTGACCAGTCTTTTCAAAGGGAGCCAAGGATGAAAGGTCCACACCATGCTGCTGACGGTCATTAGGAGCAAACATGATAACCTGTTTGATTTTCAGTAAGACTGAGGTAATTAGCCACCATCCACAAGTGCATCTCCATGAGACAATCCTTTAGAGCTTGAATCTAGCCTCCTAACCCGTCAGATTGGCAGATATATCTGATTATCATCAGCATACAGATGACACCTCACATTGTATTTCAGCAGAAGCAGTCCCTGGGAAGTAAACAAATGGAAAATAACAAGGGCCCTTGCTCCAACCCCTGAGGTACCTCAGGGAGCCCGTACAAATGAAAAAGCTTCCATATTCACACAAAATGATCTAAATGTGCGATAAGACCTCATCCATTGAAGAGCTGGACCAGGTAGCCCAGCTCAATGTCCCAACCTGTCCAACAGAACCCAGTGATCAACTGTATCAAATGCAGCCATCGAATTGAACAATAAATGAACCATGGGCAATGTGGCTTTTGTCCTGGCTGTGAAACTGTGGACCCCCTTGGTTAGCCTGGCCTGCCAGACTCTCCCTCTGTCTATTCTACACAGTGGAAGAGCGAGCACCATGAGGGGCGGGACTAGCCAGCTCAAAAATAACCAATCCAAAAAAAGGCTGAAATGACGACTTATCGCGCAACGCTGTAGTTTTTTAGCTGTAATCAAAGATGGTGTCAAAGTAGCGCTGCTAACAATCTCCGTCTCACTGTCCACTGCACTGCAGTTAACCCCAGCTTTCCAGCTTTTTTTACTTGTTGCTCCATTAGCACAGGTAAAGGACACCACGATAAAATGTGTTTTAGCTGGGTAAGCACCTTCCTCAGTAGAAATGAATGCACTGGGGGCGAATCGAGACCCATCTAAGAGGGCGGCCGGCCACTACGGCAGCGCCAGTCCACGAGGCGTCTACGTATATATGTCTGTGGGTAGCACAGCGCAAACATCTTCCTTTAGTAGAAAGGCTTTTAGCACTAATTCTTGTTGTGGTTTTAAAGACATGTCCAAGTCATTTAGAACAGAGGAAAGAGCCACAGCGAGCTCCGCTTCAGACGCCATCTTTGTCGTTTATGAGAAACTGAGCATTACTGTGTGTGACGTACGCTGCTCAGTTCTGATTGGCTCAGTGAGAACTCTCAGGGGGTGGGGTTATTTGAATAGGAGCGTTACCAGACCCATTGCTTCCCATAAGGAAGCATTGGTATGGCTGGCCAGGCTACCCCTTGCTAGGAAGTGGCCTGGTCTTCACACCCAGTCCACATGTGTTGTGTTGTTTTGGAGAGGTCCTATGACCGTGTCCCAGAGACATATTGTTGGGGTATGCTCAGGGAGAGGGTGGATGACCAACATCTCATGCAGACAAACACCAAATATTGAAATGTTCATTTCTGAACCTCCACTTAGTACTTCACACTGGCCTCGTGATAAAGAAATGTTGAGTATTAACAACAATAATTACATCTACTTTATATTGTAAAACAGCTAATTTCATAAATGAACATTACAGATGTTTGTGAGCAGATCAATGACTTCTTTGTGAAATGTTTCAGTTTTTCCTACAAAGAAATAATTTACTGGTTTAGTTTTAGGAAACAAAGTTTAGCTCAGATCAGCGTCTAGATTTCAAGGAATTTCACATTTCAAGGTTAATCTGGATGCATTTTTATAGTGAGCCAGCCAAATTAGCTAGTTAGGTGAATTTCCAAAGCAAATAACCACAAATTTCTAAATAACCATGTAATTAGAAATGTATGATGGTGTGATAGTTAAAAAAAGAAGACCTGCGTGAGCAGTCGTTTGAAGTCGGCTCATATGGCTCCTGCTCATCTATTAGAAGTCACCTGTTTTTTTAAAACTTAGGTCATTCAAAGACTCATTCAACACAAAGCCACTTCAAAAGATCTGAACTATTATCCCAGTGTGAAAATGATGCTCTAAATTTTTTAAACACTTCAAAGCAATTCATTTTCCATGTTTTTTCCCCACATCAGCCAATAAAGCCTTCACACTTTAGTCATGAAATGACCATAATTGAATGAAAAGAAGTGGATGAGAGGTTTTTAAAAAGCCTCTTTTACCTCAAGCATGAGCCACGTCATAGTCTCATATGAGCTTGGTTTAGACTGCACATGTCTTTGTTACTTTTATGTTTTGCAGGTAGAGTATGGTTTCCATTTTCCCTAAACTTTTGCTTTGCAAAACCGTAGAAAAACGTAGAGACGAACAGAGACGGCAAGCTGGAGGAAGATGAAACAAGATATGAAGATGAAGAAAGATGATGGCAGTTTGACGCTTTATAGTTTATGTTTTGTTTTAGTCCTTTGACACTGTAGCGTGATGACAATATTACTTTCAATAGACTTCACTTGGCGCTAGATTGGATCCGCTCTGCTGTCTGATGCAACCGACTATAACCCTCACTGGAAGTCAGGGAGCCGCATCCCTCCAGCTGATCCACTCTGGCATCAGTCTGCGAGTTTCTGCCACGAAACAAAAAGAGAAGATCTCCACTTCCAGTAAAATTTCTATTATCTCCTTGTTGCCTCTGTTGCTGAAGACAGAACATTCCGGCTGATAGTTTCTCCTGGCAGCAAATCAGGAGGGAGGAATCGTTCCAAAACACAGAGAATCCAAAACCTTCACAATGTTTTCATTCCATTTATTCGCTCTCACACTCGGTTTCTTGAATAGTTTTTATTCCCACACTTCTCTCTGTGAAAACGTGTGGAGAGTTATTACAGCGGAACACCTGCTTTTACCCAATGTAAACACGTCTAAATGGCTTTATTTCTTCTAATGATTTGTTTTTTCACAACAGTTGCTCAATATTTTACTTCCTGTTTCTCAATTTAAAGGTCCAGTCTGAGATGTTTTTCTGGATCGGTATTTGACATATTGCTTGAAATCTTCACATGCTGGTGGAAACCAATAAATTAAAGGTTTTGTCAAATATTTTTTTTTATTTTAATCATATTTGAAATGTTCAATCCTGGAAAAACCTCATCAGTTTCAGCGCTGGCCCCCCCTAGCTATATTATTGGCTCATGACCCATGCTTCAAACTGCCCCTCTGAACAGAACTCCCTTGGTGCTCGAAACACTCGTTCTCGGTGGAGCAGCTGCTGAACAGGAAGAGAAGCTAGAGGAACTGCCTAGTGTCAGGGACGAAATGTCCCGTTCTGTTTGTAAATCTCATTTTGTCATGTTTGGGGGGATTTTCCTGACCCAAGACATACAGAATCAGTCACAGAAGCCAGGTAAGAAGGAATAACAAAATTTATTTGGTTTTAAGGAGAACTAAAGGTGTGCCGTCTAAAGGAGGCGAACGAGGGACGAGTGGATGTCCTTGTTAGCTGGAGAGTCCGAGGCTCTGGGGAGGGAGAGTCAAGTGAGGACGAGTTCTGAGGCCGTAGCAGACCAGTGACCAGAGGCAAGTTCCAGTAGGTCCAGGTGGGGTGAGCGGTGGGAGAGCGGGTCGGTCAGAAGGGAGACTGAGGCTTGACTGAGAGGAGATTCCAGGCGTAGTATGGTAGAGGAGGTAAATGGAGCAGCGTTTCCAGCGTTAGAACACGGCAAGAGCTACCCAATGTTGAGAAATCATCTGGCAAGGTGTGGCTGTATCTGACCAACTGATGAGATGACGAGCTGCAGCAGTCCCGCCCTCTGGAGCCGCTCACCTGCAGGACATAGTTAGGAGTAGAGGTGATTATTGGATGAGGCTCACCTCACCATGACACGTTTAAGGAGTTTTTGTACATGTTCTGTTTAGCGTCTGGTTCTGTTCTTGTTGGGAAACCTTTAGGTGACTAAGTCTCAACTCAGTAGATTGCGAGAGAACGAGTGTGTATGTGTGTGTGTACGCGTCACCGTGAGGAGGCAGAAAGGACGGAGTTCAGTTCATGTTCTGGAAGTTTTGTTGGTGGTTGGGTTTCCTCAGCTTGTCTTGGCACTGAGCTCATGTGATTTTGAAGTTAATAAACCAAGAAAGCTAAAAACTGCCTCGTTTTTCACCATGAAAACACCAAACGTGATATATGCTAGCATACTAAATTGGGGGAGCAACATAAAGCGAGGGGGAGGAAGTTCGGTTGACCTGGGCACCTCAGCAGAGCTGGGCGTCTGCTCGTGCAAAGCGTTGTTGCACCGTTTTCTGCAGCCATCAGATTCTATGACTCTAGGCGGAAGCTCGAAGAAAGGGGTCAGACCTTTGAATTGTTGTGTTTTTTTTTGTTGTTGTTGTTTTTTATCTCAAATCGTAGCTTGCCTGCACGGCATTTTCCGAGACCGAAAACAGCACCTTTAATAATCACTCTGACCTGTTTAAATTCTTTAAAGGTGTGATTGGTTAATCAGCATACATTATTTTTGGGAGCTCAGCTGTCATTTCCTGTAATAAATTCCTAATTACTACAGGGGTAATTGTGTGAAATTATCTTGGTAACAGATATTGATGAGTCAAAGATTTTAGTATTAAGTGTGACTGTCAACCTGGAGTGTATTTTTGTGGGGAATGCCTGTCATGTCTGTTTAATTTCACCTTCCAGTTTTCTTTCTGATACAGCATTTTCCTCTTTTAAAACAGTTTTGTTATCATTTGCTCAGATTTTGGATTATTTGTACACAAATTAGTGGTGCAAACTGCAACCGGAGCGCAAATGAAGCCCAGCTTGATTCTTTAAGGTTCATTTGTTTGTGTTGTTTCTGTCTGGGTCTATGACCTTTAACACCTGGATGTCTCAATGCTGTTTACAAAATGCAAAAAGGGACATGAATGTCTAGAGACTTCATGGTTTGATAACATTATAGACGACTGCATCCCAGCCAGCACACATAGGTGGGCCCAATATGGGATCTATATGGGCAAGGCATATGGGTCCCAACAGGGTTTGTCCACAGTTTCCACGGTGGTCCCATGGGAATTTGCCCAGAAAGAATTTTTTATAACGGGCCCTACATGGGTTTTCAGAGGGTTTGACACAAACACCGGCAACCCCCTGTGGGGCCACCATGGAAACCGCAGACAAACCCTGTTGGGACCCATACGGCTTGCCCATATAGATCCCATATGGGGCCCATCTATTTGTGCTGGCTGGGATGATTATCAATGCATCATTCTCCTCCCTTACCTTTCCTGTGAGTACTCTGTACTTTTAAAGGCAAAGTAGGTATTTTTGACCGAAAATAAATTCTAAAATTATATTTTTTATTTAAAAAATATTAAAGAATGATC
>SSNS01000068.1:552435-617154 GCA_006937985.1 Aphyosemion australe | reverse complement strand
GTTTTATTTTAACAGAATATACTTTGATACATTTTTGGCAACATAACTTTTTGTTTAACTTGGATAATTTTATTTTAAATGAATAACAACCTTATGTAAATAACTGTTTATATATCGAGGAAAAACAGAAGATCTCAAATTTGCATTCAAGGTAGTTCTTTCGGACTATGAAATTATAACTGTATTTATGAATAACTATCAATTTTCACAGAAACTTCCACCTATTGATGAGCTGCTGCTCTTCCTCATGTACCTGTCCGTCGGCCTGCCTCTCAGGGATTTGGCTGAAAGGTTTGGGATTCACCGCACTACAGCCAGCAGGATTATTGGCACATGGACACATTTTTTGTACACCCTGCTTGGAAGCAAACGCCTTTGGGTTCCTCCTGATGTTGTCAGAGCTCACCTTCCACCTGAGTTTTCCGATTTCTCAGACACACAAGTGGTGCTGGACTGTACAGAAATTTTCTGTCAGACACCATCTTCTCTTCTCTTGCAAAGTGAAGTGTTTTCAAATTACAAATCACATGCTACATTCAAGGCTATGATTGGTATGGCACCTCATGGTGCTATCACCTTTGTGTCCGCGCTGTATGCAGGGTCCATGAGTGACCGTGAGATTTTTAAGCTTTCTGGCATCACACAGCTACTCAAACCAGGCATGGCAATCATGGTGGACAAAGGGTTTCTTGTTGACAGTCTAGCTCCATGTAAAGTCTACCGGCCTGCCTTTCTTTCAAAAAACACTCAAATGAGTAAAAAGGATGTCACAGAGACTCAGTCGATAGCTCGCCTGAGGGTACATGTGGAGAGGTGCATCAGGAGGGTAAAAGAGAACAAACTGTTTGATAAAGACATACCACTCTCCGTCTGTGGAAGCATAAATGAACTTTTTAGTGTAGCTTGCTATCTGGCAAACTACCAAAATGAACCGCTGGTGAAGGCGTGGGCTACGCAGCATTGATCTGATTTGGAAAGTTACTTTTGTTTGAAAATAGTTCTAAAGATATTTCTATTGAAAAAGACAAATTCTATATTTTAATGAAATGTGTACGTATGTTTGTAGGATGAATTTGCATGTGTAACATAGCTATTTTAATAATCTAAAATTTTATTGTCATTTGTGGTTGAGGCATTAAATGAGCTGATTATTACCCATGTCATTAAATTGTACTGTAATGTGAAATAATGTTGTACTGATGCCATGAGAGGATAATAAAGTTTGATTTCACAGCTTTAGAAAATTATTCTTTATTTTATATACTTGTCTCAGAAGTGACCATATACAGAAAAAAATCTGAAAGAAATAGCAAAGTTTCAGAATAGATTTTCCAGCCTAAAGACTGACTTGAGATTTTTTGTTTTTTAAAATTTTGTTCAAATCACTGGTACAAAAATGCATTTTGTTTTAATTAAATGTAATTCATGTATATTCAGATAAAGAAAACTTTTTGGTTTCAATAAAATCTAGAAATAAATTGTCATTAGCAACTATTTCACATCTTATGCAAGTATGTCAAAGTGCCATCAAACAACGAACATATTGACAAGCCTTATGAACGTGAAAGCCTACATGCAGTAAACAATCAGCAAATCATGTAGAAATGGAAGAAAAAATAATCTCCTTTCTCTCTAATGGCTCTAGCCACCTCACAATCTCTGTAAATCCGTTGGATTAGAATGTCTTCCTCTGCAAAAACAACAAAATCACACCACCTCATTCCTGTTAGGAGAAGTTGACCCTGCACTTGCCAATAATAGCTGTGACTCTGCTTCAGCTTCAGAGACCCATCCTGCATCTTCAAGTAGCTACAGTCAACATAGCTCTTTGCATTTGGGCATTTAATCTCGAGAAGCCCAAATGGAGGGTTTTCAGTTGGGTCAAAGACAAGGCCGTCAGGAGATGACCCCAACCATGGAGCATCAGGGTGAATGACAAATCCACATGGCCAGTAATTAGTGTTTTTACAGCGACAGTACTCCTGGATGGCTACTGGCTCCAGTGCCAGCCCCCTCTTCATTGAAGAGGTTTGCACTCCACCTTTCTTTATTCGTTGTGCCAGCTTTTCGGCTGAGCTCTGACCTCTGACATGGCATATTTCTCTGAATCGAGAAGAAGTTATCCTTGGACTCCTGACACGGTGCCACTCCACAGTGTTGCTTTGGTCTCTGGTAGCAACTTCTATTTGTCTAGACACATCTAATGTGACAAGAAGAGATTGTAGATGGAGGTGTTGTTGGTGGGTACAGACAAACTGGCAGGTGCGAGGCTCAAGCCTGTAGTCATCTAAAGGTAGAGCTGGTGGTGGAGCGGAATCTGGGTGACGAAGTATCACGCGGCTTGTTGGTAATGGATGCTGGTAGGAGATAGGACAACCCTCTTGAACCTTCCCAAATGCCGAGTCCACAAGTGGGGTGTCTGCACTAATTGCTAAAGTAGTAATGAGGGGAGCAATATCTGGTGTGAAGTCTTTGTAGACCTCACTGACTTTAAGGACATCTGGGTCTGGAAGCTCACCTCTCACAGCCTTATAGCTTTTTGTCCTATAAAAATAAAGATCGCAATCAGGAGTTTTACATAAAATTTAATTTTAAAAAATTTAATTGTCAAAAGAGTGTAAGTATGTATGAAAAGATCTTACCTCACACCATGCGCAACGGTAAACTGCTTAGACTTTGTGGATACAAAAACCATGTCACTCACTCGTCCTGGTTTTAAACCCTTTTAAAAGACAAAAATAAAAACTGTTGTTATTGTATTATGTACAAACTAATGCAGAAATAACCTAATAAATTTATAAACAGATACTTGCCATGCATCTGGGCTTGTGCCAGCTCTGCTCAGTTTCTGTGCAGCTCAGCACAGGAGGCACTGAAGCCAGGTTGAGGGTAGAGTAGTGTGCAGTCTGGAATAAGAGTGCAACCTCATGGTTGCAGAGTGCAGTTCCTGCCACACAGGAACATTCTGCTTCTGCAATGTCAACTGGAGCGCGATCCTCAAAGACAATCTACACATCAAGAAAAAAATGTCATTCACCATCAAGGATAATGCTTTAATACAACACTTAAAACAAAATGAGGAAGCTGAGACCAGGCTTATCACGTATATATTTAATGTAATTGCGTGTGAAGTAGGCAAACTTTTTAAATACAAAACTAAATTATTTTATTGTATTTACAGTCTTAATTCCGTCTCAATTTACTCATTCTCAATTATGAACACAAACACAGAATAAATGAACATGGAAGATAATAACAAAAAAGATCAACTGCGTTTGCAGCAAGTTTCTGGGATTTTAATGAAGACAGATCTTGGGTTTCATTTAATTCATGTTATTTTCCATATACTTTTCAGTTGGGTTTGCTTTCTATACTGTGGTATATGTACACTGTTTCATTTATTTGCCAGTGACCGATTTACATTACACTAAATATGATCAAAATATTTTTAAAAGCTTGAAAAAGTAACTACCAGGAGTTGCAGCGCCACCAATGAACGGCTAGCAGTTTAGCTGCTACGACATAAAATTAGCCGGTTAGCAACACACAGAACGAACTTACTAGGCTATTTCATATTTATCCAGTACAGCTTCATCAAAAACCCAGAACATGAACGTAACTTAACGTTGGAACTGAAAGACAGTTTCGTGTTTCCCCTACTCTGAGATCATGAGGCTTTTCACTCTTTTTCATAGACCTGTAACAGATGGCCCTGACGCTCACTCTCCCTGATGAAAGATCTTTGCTGGATACTGCAGGGAAGTGAAAACAATGTTGCTCAGTCTTTTAAAAAATGACTTAACAATTCTGCACGTCTCAAAAGCTTAGGAAAACTGAAAGGTAAGCATGCGATTCTGTTGCTAGCTAAAAGCTAAAACTTACCTTCATAGTTATCGATGTAATTTGATATGTACAACTTGAATCCTTTTTCCCTTTTGCTTCTCGGGGCTGTACTTGACGATTGTACAATGCGATGTACGTCGCTAATTGTTATTTTTGGCAAATCCTGGAGGCATCTAGTATAAAATAAAGCCATCACATCCATAGACCGTATTCTTGTAAAATAATACCGGAAGTGCTACTGCCCCCTCGCGAAATAGCGGAAGTAAAAAAAACGTCACCGCTTGCAACTAGCCTATTAACCAGCCGACTATCATTGACCTCTCCTTCCAGCACCCACCCACCCACCCCCAGACACAACCTTTTCTGTTGCTTGCATTTAAGGCAGTGGTAAATAATACTAAATGAATAAATATGGAAATAATTTGGTAAATAATAGTAAATAGATTTGAACATCACAGGGGTGTGTATTTTGCTAAGTGCAGTTCCTCTAATGGCCACTTGGTGCGCTCTCAGCAATAATCTCTGGAAACGATGCAGTGCAGCTTTAACAAGTCAGCAAGAAACTCTCACCCTCGCAACAGCAGGTAAAGTAATTAACCCAGATATAAGTAGTTCTGTTTAGCTGTTCATATCCCAGGTATTCCTACTAGTACAAGCTTTTCACCGTTATGGTTACAGAGGACGTAATTAACAGACATACAGAGGGAATACAACTATATTAGATACTGGATGAGTGGTCCTTTGGGACAGTTTGTTCTTGTTCTTTCATTCTTTTCTTTTTCCACTCACACACACGAACACCGTCTTCTACCCCCTGTTCTGTTTCTCTGCTGATTTGCCTTTCTCATTTTCTAACCACCTTTTCTTTTTTCATCTTTTCTTCCTCATCCCCGCCTCAGGACATCCTCTAACTGCGATGATGACTTCATTTCTGTGCTGAGAGAAGCTTCTTTATTAGCACATCTAAGTGGTGCTTTATGATGGCCTAGATACAGCACTACGTCTCCACAATGTGTCACCTCGGAGACTGTATTTAACATAACTATTAGTCTGACAAGTGCACAAGTGGTTGATTAAAAAGGTGCACAGACACAACGTCCTGTTTCCAGGCAGACTTATGCTAATGCAACCAGGTCTTCTTTTATAAAGGTCTATGCTTTTGTTGAGGTCTGTCGTTGTCTTTGTTTCTTTTGGTTTTCTTGTTCAGCCTTTACTTTAAACTGAAGTATTAGCTTGTGAAGTCAGTGAGTTCTTGCAACTGAAAGCAGGCAGTCTGCTACAACTTCCTTTTTCACTCCTTAAGTGTTGCTGCATTTTTCCCTCTCACCTAGATTCATTATGTGTCTGGCTGACATCCAGGGTCGCACTCTATTATACAAGATGAGCTAGACGGTGTTTTTCTGGAGGATTAGGCCACAAGGTCCAGCTGCAGTTACATAAATGGCAGTAATCAAAGTTTTTCTCGCTGTTATTGGAGGACCTTTTTTTTAAATCTCAAAAAACTGAAGATAAAAATGCATTGATAATTTTTTGGAACTTATCTGCTGGGAGTAGTGAAGGCATATAATGATGGAAAGTGAAATAAACGGGTTGCAAAAGACACAACTAGTGAATTTCAGGGTCATTTGTTTATGTCACTGGAATGTCCAAAAAATTGCATCCTATATAAAAAAGTATTGGTCAATATTAGAATATGGACTCTTTTTAATTTAGTTTTTGTGAGTCAGAAAGTGCAAGGAATGAGAGAGACAACTCTCGGGGGGTTGGTGACCAAACTGCCAATAAAACATTTGTGAGTAAATGACAAAAAGAAAAAATTAGCAAAACAGTCAATCTTGTTTTTGAATTACGTCATGTGCCCTACTTGACCAGGTCATACATAAAATATCATATCAAACGTATCAATTCAGTGAAAACTTCCATGTTTTTCATAATGATATGTCTCCAGCTACACGCCAACAGTCACAGCCCAGATACTAACCAAACAGAATCTATAGTTTGATAAATTACCTAGAAGTTTTTGGTCTGATGTTTTTATTGTTTTCTTTTTTCTCTTTAATCTAGAAAAACCCAAATTGATCATAATATAACTATCACTGTTTGTATTGCCTGTATGATTTACGAGAGTATAGTTAAATTCTTCAAATTGATTTATTTGCACAGCATCAATTAAAAAAGAATCATTTCAAAGTAGTGAATAATAAAGGTAAACAGGCCCAAGAAATATTTGAATCAAATAACTTCAGTTACATTATAATTCAGAGCCAATAGTCAGATTGAGGAAGTCTGTAATATAAAAATGCCATTTGGTAAAATGTTACCACATTAAAGGTTCAGTAGAATGCTGTTTATTTACAATTAGAAACTGTTCTTGGAGCCTCTATTTGGCATATGAAACTTTGCTGGGGCTCACAGTGACCCACGAGCCCCGATAGATGGCCAAACTCAACCCAGTCAATTAGGGCAGCAGTGAAAAGACTGGTCATGAGCTGCACTCTGGTCAGTTTACCCTGATGGTTCCACGATACTGCCTGTGTATGTGTGTGTGTGTGCGTGCGTACGTGCATGCGTGCATGCGTGAGTGTGTGTGTGTGTGTGTGTACATGCGTATGTGTGTATGTACATCTTTGTTGTTTTCCTCTTGTCCAGCAAATGTTAGCAGTAGTTAGGTCTAGCGGTAGTCGTAGCTCAGAGCTAGCGTTAGCATTATTTCAGCCTAGCATTGTTGCGGTTAGCGTTATTGCGACCAGCGTTTATGAATTGTTGATGCTGAAGTGGGTTGGAACATACAGATGTATGGTTGTATGTTTTGCTTATTATGTAATAAACCAGGTTTTCTCAGAACGAACAGTTTCTCCCTCGCCTTTTCAAGATTACTAATTTACACAGAAAGCAGGTAGACACGGCTCTGAGCTTTTGGTATGCTACATTAGACACCCCGAGCTGCCTTTCTTCAACAACGAGGTAAATGTTGTTTTATATTCTACTGTTCCGTTAAGGAAGCCAATACAAGGAATCTTGAAAATCTGGGATTTTGGCTGTGGGTTCTGGTCACATTTTAGGAGAGGATGTTGAAACTTCTCTAGATGACATTTGTTCTTTTTTGATCATTTAAACCTGAAGCATTAGACAGATTTAGCCTTTTTTCCAGCAACTCAAACTGTACATTAGGAGTTCTGAGTGCATATTTTATTTAAAGGAGAACTGAACAGTTCAAACATGCTTTTGTTCATCATGTTTTAGCATCGGTAAACAAATTCAAACTAAAAACATGTCTAGTATCAGACACCGACATGCAGCTCAGTAGGATGTGAACCTTGGAAAGCACTGATGTAAAGGTATGCATGTTCCTCTGATCTGGAGTCAGCTTTGGGACACACAATAAATTTGGATGATGTCAACAGATGTAATCTTATGGGTCTACCAAAGCAGAAGGCAGAAAATTCACAGTTCAACACTTCTGAAATTGTTCAGCTCTGAAGGAAAACCACAGAGCTGGCAGCCGTGTGTGTTCTGATGTGCAGCAGCTCAGCAAACGCTGAGCCCCAAACACAACAACTGACTTCAATCAACAGAAAAACCAGGGAAAAAACATCATTTTGAGCTTCTTGTTTTTGCAAGGTTATTGCATTATGAGCTTTTTCTCTCTGCCTTTCTTTTTATTCCGCTCCTGACACCCTTTCATGATTATATGTTTGTCACAGTCCTTCCTCTTGCTGTCTCACTTTGTCTTTTTCTGACAGTTGTTTTTAAACCTGCCAACACCACAGGTATTGAAAACTGTATAAATAAACCCAAAATCCTGCACCCAGCTTCCTTTTCTCACTTGATTTGCACACTTCGGCCTTTCTGGCTCTTCTGCAGTCCCCTAGATGCTTTTAATAAGTGATACATGCAGTTAGCTTTTCTACCATTAGGACAGAAAGCAGGTTTTCTGACTTTCAATAGCCAGATATTCGCTTCAGTGTGAAACTTTGGTAGGGTTTATAACCAATCTGCAAATTAAATTAATTCACATTTTAAATAATCTAAGTCATAAATCAGATATTTTCTGACTAATTTTGCACAAAATTCACACTTAAGATGCAATAATGCTGCAAACTAAAAAAATGTATGGGTCTCCAACTCATCACCAACAATCCAAACCCAGTAAAAGCAATAATATAAAAATACAGACGTGGACAAAATAGTTGGTACCCTTCGGTCAATAAAAGAAAAACCCACAGAAATAACTTGAATCTGACCAAAGTAATAATGAATAAATATTATGTGAAATTTAACCAGTGAAAGTCAGACATTGCTTTTCAACCATGCTTCAATGGAATTATTAAAAAATAAAGTCATGGAACAGGCCTGGACAAACATGATGGTACCCCCAGAAAAAACTGAAAATTCTGTGTTTGTGGTCGCTGCTACGGCCAATATGATCAGTGTTCGGTGTCCTAGCAGTGTTTTTGTGAGGAAAAAAACATTCAGGCAGCCCACCTTGGTAAATTAGTGCAGGGAAAATTCTAATAAATACACCTCAAAACATTTTTTACCATTATTTAACCCCCTTGCATTATTAGAGTAACACCTTTTAATATTTTGATGGTATGATGTCATTTCCTGTCATGTTTACAAATATTACTGAACATTATAAAGATTTGTTTACTTTAATTATATTGAGAGACACAATTTCAAACTGTACGTTTGCATTTAGGTATTTTCCAATAATTATTGTTATTAAAACAATTATAAATATAGAGTTTTATTGATCCAAAGTGTAAAATGTGAATTTTTCATATTTCTTTACAGTTTCAAGTAGGTGTAGTTAACGTTTCCTTTACAGAAGCTGAGCATTATTGCATCAGAAGAGATATATATCTATTTTAGTCAACCAAAATACGACTAAAATGAAAATAAATTGAATGACTAAATCGTGATTAAAATTAAAGTGTAAAGACTAAAACTAAATTAACTAAAACTAAATTAAAGTTTCTTGTCAAAACTGACACTGAACCCTACCCAGTACTCAACAGCTCTGAAAATGAATAAATGATGTTAAAGGTAAAATGTGCTTGGTATCTTTACCATTTTGACTTCTTTGAGATCAAAGAGAGCTGAAAAAGTCCCATTTAGTATTCCCTTGGCACACCAAAGATGAAACAATGAGTGGAAAGAAGTAAGTTCAAGATTTTTATAGCCTAGCAAGCCATCCTATATGTAAATATGTAGTCTGGCCATGACCCACAGAAAGATCTAGGGCAGAATCTGCGGTTGTCTTTCAAACTTCTCCACATACTATTGGACTATTGGACAACGCTAGGTCCAATCAGAGCAACGAACGTCACATATTCATAGTAAAGGAAATCAGTCAACGAGGTGGTCCGCTATACACCATAAAAAAAAAGAAGCAAATACATCCTTTTCTAAATAAAGGACGTAAATACCTCCATCTGCTCATGTCTCAAAGAAAAACCCAAGTCTAAATCGTATAAAAGTGATGCTCAAAACCGTTTCAAATAGGCGCCGGTGCTCATAGACATGAATAGATGCCCCATTGGGCGCTGGAGAGCGTAACAGCGTCCCCGCCATATTGGATGGGTCTCCTCCTCACTCTGCAAAGTCAATGAGTGAGCAACTATGCCTGTTTTTGTGCAGTCTACGGTTGCAACAACAGGCGTACTATTGAAAACAGATCACGGGGGATTACTATTGACTTTTCTTGCCTACCTGATGGGATTTTATAATTTCATGTATTTTCATTTATTTTGTTTATTTAAATTTATATTTTAATTATCATGCCATACCATGTGTGTGGTTTTGTGAAAAAGCTTGATAAAATGTGTTTTTTATCTGGGTAAGCACCTTCCTCAGTAGAAATGAATGCACTGGGGGCGAATGGAGACCCAACTAAGATGGCGGCCGGCCACTACGGCAGCTCCTATAGGCAGCGCCAGTCCACGGGGCATCTACGTATATATGTCTGTGCCATTCCTGAGCTGACGCCATCTTTGTAGTTTTTCTCCGTCACAGCTCTGGTGCTAAGCCCGCCCAATGTCTATCTACAAACAAACAGTGTTGTGATTGGCTAGACCTAAAATTGTTCAGTTCACTGGTAGTCCTACTGAGGCTACAATGAGCATGGCTAGACCGACTTGAAGAGTAAAATCTTTAGCTACTGCTATGGTTTTTATACATTTCTTGGCTACACTTTTTGAGCTTTTCCCTAAAACACAAATATTGGCATCCAACCACACAATTCTAAGATTCACACATTTTGTGAGCTTTAAAAAATGTGTAAAATGCTGTCAGATTTGAAATATGCTGCACAACGTGAATAACGGGCACTAATGGGGCTTTCACATCTGGCCTGGTCTGGTCTGGTCATGGTAGTGTTGGCTCGCCCCAGTGCGGCTAGGTTTTATTCACACCATGATGTCGGTGGTACACACAGCCTTCTCAGATACGCAGATGTCTCCGAGCATGTGGGCGGGACAAAAGACACGCGGAGAAGTGTTGTCCTCCTTAAAGTGACAATGTGTAGTTTACCATTAATCTCTGGAAATATCCATCAAAATGTTGAAAATGAAAAAAATGATGTCCAGTCATTGAAAAATATTGGTGGTTTTGTATCATAAAACCATAAAAATAAGGTTTAAATACATAGGGAGTGGGTCTTTAGTCTCTGGGGGACACCACATTAGACGCCATGTTTCCTTCTACGAGAGCCGGTTCGGGGTCCTGCTGATGACGTCACACTAGATGATTGGCTGGACGTACAACTTACAGACGTTACGTTACCACGTTTGAAAACATTTAGGTGGTAAGAAACATGAATTTAATAACAAAACTGCTAAACTCTTTCCAAAATGTGAAAGAACAGAATCAAAAAAAAATGTTTTGGCCGAGTGGTATTGCCATAAGGTGACATCATCGGCAGGTGCAGGACACCGCGCAGATCCGGAAACTACACCGCCAGAAAACTAGCATCAGCATTGCATTATCTTGATGCAATTAGCTGAAGGACTATCAAAGTCTGAGGAGTCACGCCGAGGTTGCATGTCTTCTGCTCGACAGGTAACATTTACCGTAATGTTTTTTTTAACTGGTGACAATCACGGCGATATGGTGTAAAACTACCCTGAGATGTATGTACTGCTGCCCCCTATCGCCAGGAAACTACACACTGTCTTTTTTTTAGTTAGTAAACAAAGGCGGCCGTGAGCAGTGTTGCTTTTGGAGACTCTGATATGAAGCACACAGCTTCCTACTGTCTCACTGAGAGTGCTGTGTGCACCTCTCACAGCAGTCTGGCCTCGCGCGGCTGGAGCGGAGGTTTCGGGCTGCAGTCAGAGAAGATGTTGACTCCACCACATCTAGACTGATAATGAATCGCACATGCGGGAAGCCGCTGCTGGCTGATTCTACCCCTCAATAGTTAGGCGGGAACTTCAGCCAGCCAATCAGTCGGTAGTAGGTGTGTTGGGTCGGCTTCGCACAAAGTGGACTGCATTTGTTTTTCGCTGGAGAACAGGTCCAAAAAACCCGGTCAGCTGAGCACGGAAAATGCACAGATTACCTAGATGTGAACATAATATACCCTACGAGGGCTGGCCCAGATGTGAAAGTGATACTTTGTTGTGAAAGAAGATCATCTTTCCACTTTACTTGAACATCCTGAAGTACACAAAGGGAAATATTTCACATTGTAGGGAAAGATGAATCATAACTCAAAGAATGTCAGCTGAAGCAAACACATCATTGACCTAATATGAATATGAAAAATGTGCTTCTGAATAAAGAAATCTCCAGCTGCTCACATTCACGTCTTTTAAATCTCACTATGTGGTATAAAAATCTTTTTTTTCTAATCCGATGAAGCTATATAGAGTAAATATGAATTCAAGTAGCAGCTTTTTTCTGAAAAGTCAAAGTGAAATTGACCTGTAACCATGATCGCTGAAATGAGAGGAGAAATCATTTTACACTGAAAGATGGATTTTTGACCTTGAGCTTTTATTATTCAGCCCTTCTGGGTTCGTGATGGTAAAGCTACAAAAAGGTTTGAAGTATTGTTGAGCATTTTATCATCTTTTCATCCCGACTGACACGATGCTTTCTACAGCTCCACATATTATGTCTTCAATTAGGAACACAGAAACAGAAACTACATTTGCTCAGCCGATTGTCAACGGAACACGCACTGATTTTAATTTACTGGTGTCACTCCAGACTTGATGTAGCAGATGACTACATTTTCTTTTTAATTAAAATGGAAAATAATGGTTAATTTCCTACCTCACGTCAGTGATTTTGCTTCAGTGGGTTTTCATATTTCAGTTGTTAATTATTGTATGATAAAACAATGGCTATTAATGGGTAATTACAGAAATGACTTTGTAAAAAGCTGCAGTTATGGGAGAAAATGCAGCAATCATCACTGCCTGTCTGCGTCAGTGGAGGCTGCGACGCTGAGCCAATGAGCCATGAGTTCAGCCGGAGTCCCAAGGCAATGGAAAATTAACCAGGAGACTCATCTCACACTTTTATTTCTTCCTCTTTTTTCTTTTGTCTTTCAAGGCATCCAAAATGAATGCCTATAAACGTGGAGGGCCCAGAGTGAAGTCAAGTGTTGAGTTAAACTATGAGTAGAAAACTCATTAGAGAGGAGTACAAAGGGAACAGACTCATGTTATGTGGGGAATATCGTGCTTCAAATAGAGACAGGATGGAAAAATCAAAGGAAAAATCGGACCCAAAAGCTCTAGATTTTATCATTTTAGGGATAAAATCTGATCTGAACTTGAGTTGAAGTTTTTTCTTCTTTAAACTTTTGTAATTTAAACTATAAATACAGGTGAAACTCAAATCGTGCAAAAGTCCATTTATTTCAATAATTCAGCTTAGACTGAGATCATTTAAAGAGATCCTTCACTCATATTTTTAATACATTTGCAGTGCTTTCTAGTAGAAATGAATGCCTTGTAAGTCATATTCTGGGGGAAAAAAGCTCCGGTACGCATGTTTCAGCACAGAGAATTCAGCCAGAGGAGAAAGTGGCCTCAGACGGCAGGATTTGGAGTCTTATTTCCTGATATTCTGACATCTCTCCTCTGATTGGCTAACAGCAACACGACTCTACCACTGACTCTATAGCATTGATGTTTTATCTCCACAAATAACACAAGCTTGGAGGAGTTCTGCTGTGTGGTGGAGTTGCTAATGCTAACGGTTAGCTTCTACTAGCCCAGACGTTCTCTGCTGTTTCCTGGACGCTAAACCAACAACAGCCTTCCCCGTCGAGAGTCAAGATGGGTGAGTCCATGAATGTTAAGTGACAGTGTGACGTAGATCTGTCAGGATTTTCTAATCCTAGAGTTTCACCGTCTATTTTCTATCAGAAGATAATGCAGGAGATAGGTGGAGGAGACTGTTTTCATGTTCAGCCTGAATAAAAAACTCAGAGTGACTGATCAATTTCAAAAATAATAAATGGTTTCCCAGTGAAGGACCTCTTTAAAGGCTCAGGAACCGTTTGCAGGCGTTTTGGATTCATTAGCTGATTAGAGTGTGACACTTTGAATCTAGAATATTGAACCTTTTCACAATATTCTAATTGTCTGATTTTGAATGTGGGGTTTTCATCAGCTGTAGCCATAATCATCAACAAATGAAGACTTGAAATATCTGACTTTGCATGTGAGTCTAGCTTATAGATTAATTTCACCTTTTGAGTTGAATTACTGACATAAATCAACGTTTGCACCAGATTCAAATTTTTCAAGTTTCAAATGTAGAATTTCCAAACAGAAAAAGAAAATAATCCTTAGCATGTTAGTCCCAATAGTTTTGCTAAGAAATTAATTTCCATTTAACTATGGAAATGTAAATTCTTTGCAATAAACAGCTGTTTTTTTTTGCAGATAAACACAATGCTGTCTGAAGCATTTTAACTAGGGGTGGGAAATTAATGCGTTAATTATAATTAATTAATTAGAAAAAAATAACACGTTAAAAAATGAACGCATTTAACCCTTTAAGCCTGAGGGTCCCCCAATTGGGGGATGTTGAAGTTTAGCAGCAAAATCCATGTCCTAAATATCAATCTAGTCAAGCTGCACCTCTAAAGAAAGCTCAGAACTTGGCTACAAGACCATGTAAACCTCTTTTATGTGCTCCAAACACAACTAACACTACAATCAAATGAGTGATCAGAAATCCCTCTTCATGTGTTTTTGCCTTCATTTCTGTCTCTAATGATGCTAAATCAAATCAAATTGCACACATTCTATCAACCCATTATTATTATTATTATTATTATTATTATTATTATTATTATTATTATTATTATTATTATTATTATTATTATTATTATTATTATTTTAAAGACAATACCATTATCAAAATGTACTTAAAATAGTATTGTACTTGTAGGTCTGTCCTATTTTTGCCAGTGATATACATAATTTTTTTCTCCTGTTTTGAATTGAAATACAATTTAAAAGCATTTTTTTTATAAATTAAAAGATTAGAAATTACAATAATAATGTCAATGACTATTGTTTGATTCTCTGTCTCATTATTTTTAATTTAAAAAAATTGCTTTCAGGGCAAATTTTCTTGAATGATTAAAATGCGATTAATCAAGATTAATTAATTACAAAGCCTCTAAATAATTAGATACATTTTTTAAATCGAGTCCCACCCCTAATTTTAACATAAGATAGATGCAAAAAGTTTAAATATCTGTAAAATCTAGAAATAGTTCTAGATTTGTTTTCAGGTCTTTGAGCCAAATGGAGGAATTCCAAGTGCCATGGCATTAACTGATGGTAGATTGAAGCGATAGATGGACCAATGGATCAGTTACTTGGGTTTGTTATGAAGAAAGAGCTGAGCCAACAGGAAACAACTCTAGATTAACTCTTCCATTTGCATATCAGGTAACATCCTCAGTAAATTAATCTCAGGGCGTTTCTCTCTCTCTCTCTCTCTCTCTCTCTCTCTCTCTCTCTCTCTCTCTCTCTCTCTCTCTCTCACACACACACACACACACACACACACACATCGGAGGTTTTGTGTACATCTGGTGCTGGAGCAGTAGCGGTTTTAGGCACGGGCAGACCGGGCGGCTGCCCGGGGCGGCATTTTTTAGGGGGCGCACAATCGCTGAGTAAAAAAAAAAAAAGAAGAAAAAAACCTGCGCGCCGCAACATGGTTTTCTATTACGTGTCATATGTGTCTGGACTGGAACCAGCACGTTGGCGCCCCCTGCAGCTGCAGGCGCTCCTGCTGATGAGAGGGTTCAGGCGAGCGCCGTGTGTGTGAGGAAGAGAATAGGGAGGGGCGCGGGGGATTTCACCTCTGGGTCTCTCCCAAAAGAAACGGACGGGGGTGGGGGGGTCTGAATCAACTGTATACCTGTCTCTTATACACATNAACCATCAGGTGCCCAATTCAGGACTAACGGGCTAAAGATAAAGGTAGGTAGTACGTTCTCATGCTAGGATGCATGTTTTCGATTTTTTAAAAACCGGTTAACTGGGGATTTTAACGGTTAAATTCGGTCAACTAATTGCTAACAGAGCTAATAGGGCTGAAAGTTTGAAACGAATGGTTGGAATAAATTCCTTGAATCCTTTTTTAATGATTCAAGCGCGCCGCGAGGACTCGTTAAATACGCACTGCAGCCTGCCTCCTGAACAACAACAAAAACACGTTGGTCATGATTCATGTTCACATAGCCTAATAATGAATAAACTCTACAAGCAGAAAAAAGTCCCCAGTCCTCACTAACTATCCTGTTATTAGCATTTCCAGCACTACTGAACATGTTAATGAAATACATTACTGGTCTACTGGTCATAGTGTAACTGGATATATTTAGATGTGTTATTTTGACTAGGATGATGAGTGATATTAATACCACCTTAAATGTTACTGAAATATAGGTGAATATTGTTCTATAAAATATTAATTAACTATAAATATCAAATGGGAAAGAGGGACGTAGACAACACCCACTGATTTAATACATATTATTTAGGCTTTTATAAGAAGAGTCTGACATCACAGCTTCATCATTTAGTTTAGGGGGGGGGCGCTCAAGGGATGTCTCGCCCGGGGAGTAATTACATGTAGAACCGCCACTGTGTTAATGAAATACATTACTGGTCTACTGGTCATAGTGTAACTGGATATATTTAGATGTGTTATTTTGACTAGGATGATGAGTGATATTAATACCACCTTAAATGTTACTGAAATATAGGTGAATATTGTTCTATAAAATATTAATTAACTATAAATATCAAATGGGAAAGAGGGACGTAGACAACACCCACTGATTTAATACATATTATTTAGGCTTTTATAAGAAGAGTCTGACATCACAGCTTCATCATTTAGTTTAGGGGGGGGGCGCTCAAGGGATGTCTCGCCCGGGGAGTAATTACATGTAGAACCGCCACTGTGCTGGAGTCTTGAACCTGAGGCTCTGGAGTCACAATTGCAACTTAAGCTAAAAATCTATCACATCACTTGGTTTAAGCAGCTTTTCAGTTTTTCATGAAATAACTGAATTACCAATAACACGTTTAAATCCATTAGTGATTTTATTTTTTACATCATTTTATGCAAATATCAACATCTGATAGAAAATAAATATCCAGTTTAAGTTTTTTATTTAATTTATTTATATTTAATTTATTTAATTTTTACCTAATAGGTCTTAAGACGTGTTTTAAAATAAGGCTTTCTAGAGTCATTTTTATGATCTATTTGTGTTACACTGTTTTTATATAGCATGTAATTTGCAGTTTTTATGGATTTTTTGGTTGTTTTAGATGGATTGTTTGTTGTGACTGTTTTTAACCCATACTCTGTAGCACTTTGAGATTTCCTTGAAATGTAAAGTACATTATAAATAAAATGTATTATTAATAACAACAAAACGGTGACAACACAACTCTAACAGTAAACATTTACAAACTTTAAGCTCAGAATTCTTAGAGTTTCTATATGACTCCCACTTGAAAGTCCAGCGGGTGTCAAGGCAGTTGTTGCACAGGTGCTGCTGCTGCAGAAGGACCCAAATCTCCCCAAGAATGAATGAACATACTCTGGTGCTTTCTCTTTATGCTCTTCACTTCTTTGGTAAATGGTATGTATTTGTATAGTGTATTTTAGCGTCCTAGAACCCCCCAAGGTGCTTTACAACACAACAGTCATTCACCCATGCACACACTCATTCACACACTGACTTTTCTTCATCAACAGAGAAATCCACACTGAACTAAAGCTGCTTCCTGGTTGACCTCCTTGCTATTTCCAAAATGTATTACACTCATAAAAATGCTTATAATTGTATAGCTGTTGCTAAAATGCTAAAAGTCCCACACAAGCACCATGCAGGGCCTTTTGTTTATGTTGTTTTCAAATGTAACAAGACTCTGACTTTAATAGAAATAAAGCTGCAGACGATCCACTCTTCAGCTTCTGCACGGTCAAACATTCTCTTCTGAAATCTTTTCTGCCTTTTGCAAATGTGGATTAAATATTGTTTCATGACATTTAGTGTGACATTTTGTCTTGAATAATTAAGAACCACAAGTCCATTAATTTTGCCCATGCCTGATCCATTTTGCAGTATTTCAGCCATGCTGACCAAAGGCTTCTCCTGCTACTTCATTAATCAAGTGAAGTAACCTAAAAAGTGAGAAAAGCTCGTGGCTTAACTTATTTTAGCACGTCCGTGACGTTCATTTTAACTAGGCACTGCTAATTTTATGACTCAAAAAGCTATTTGAATGGTATAATGGAGGGAAAAGGGTGAAAAAAACGAGACTGATCTGAGCAGAGGAGAGTAAATAGATGAGAAAGGACAGAGATGAAAGACACTTGTGGGATAATAAAAATAAGAAGGGCAAAGAAGAAGAAACAGAGCTGCTCTTTGCAAACGATTACCTCATTTTCTTTTCTCTGAAAAACCAAGTGGTCTCTGTCTAAGATGCTTTGATGACGGTCGTGTGGCGAAAAGCCAAGGGAAGAAATCTCCAGGAGAGTGAGTACGCAACGACTCCGCCATCACTAAATGTGAGTAATTAGTTTTATTTGAAGAGCTCAAGGGCAGCAAACCCATTATTCTCTCAATCTCACTCTGTTATTTAAAAAACTGGTAAAGGAGAGGCAAACAATCCAACTTTTGTTATGAGTCGTGAACTTACAGGGTTAGGAAAGTGACATGATCACTGGTGACAGTAAGAATAAATTGGAATCAGAGCCTCGTGGTGAATATTTTACATATTTTTAGAGGTACTGTGAACACCTTGCTGCAGCAGATGCTTTAATCAAAAATCTGGGAAAAGGCAATTAGACGAACATACATTTTACATCTTCTTAGATGCTGAGCTTCTTTCCATATTAACATAAACGAATGTTGTTAACTAAACTTGCGACGTCTCAGAAGAGGATTTTTAAGTTTTAATAACCTGAAGGCATATTCTTTTTTTTTTTTACTGAGAATTTCATTTTCCATGTAACAGCAATTTTCCAGGTGTCACTTTGCAAAACTTAATAGTTCGTTTAACAACGAAGTTCTTCTGCTTTTTCTGTCTGGAAGGTGTCATTACTTTGAAACTGTTTCATGTTCCTCCGTCTCCCGGCTGTCTCCTCATTTGTTCTATTAATTATAGATTTCGACTTATAAAGTTTAGTTTCTTGTAATTGATAAAAACAAAATGATCTTAAAGTAACACTTCGCAACTTTTTCACCTTAAAAAAATGTTTTTTGTAAAGTTTTGGCGTCATACTATCATCTGTTATGTTCATTTTTCGTACCTGTGATAGTGTTGGGGGGTCCCACGTCTGTTTACCTCACTATACAGTTTTTGAGCGTCCCTACGTGGCGGCCATCTTACTTCGGACAGCTGCCCCCTTTCGTAACATTGGTGTCAATGGTGCATGTACTATTTAAATAACTCTAACTTGCTCAATTTTCAACCAAATTTTTGATCAAACAGTTTGATTTGTTATAAACGTCAGAGATGTGGCTGTGAAATATGACGGATTTGGCCCATTAATTTAAAAATGTGCACGTATGTCCTATCAAGCCTATGTGTTATAAGGTTTGTAATAATGCAACCCGCTTAAATCCGTTAATATTTCATCGAGTTATGAGTGTTTTTGTTTAAGTTGTTCACTCACCTTCCATCTGCTACCATTGAGAATGGAACGTAAGCTGTCCGAGGTAAGATGGCCGCCGTGTAGGGACGCTGTCGATTCCCAGTTAAGGCATCTAGCAATATGTATGATATCTAAGGTTCTGACTGTGTGTTGCTTTACGGCAGAATATGGCAAGCCAAAGGGATAAAAAAGCATGCGTTCTAAATGCGCGTTATGTCCACCAAAATGCGTGTTTTAATGCCAAAGGGGGCAATAAACTGCGTGTTCTAAAAGCAAATGTTATGTCCGCCAAAACGCGTGTCTTGAACGCGCGTTTTGGTGGACATACAGTAACATGAGTTTTTTGATCCCTTTGGCTTCCCATAATAGTATAACGTAGATCCGCGGTTTAGCAGTGGCAGGTCCACCAAAGAAAGCTAGAAATCCCGTATCAGAGGAATCTAGGAAAAGAAAAGGAGAACGTGATAGAGCAAGAGCAAAGACCAGAGTTATTATTGGGCCGTCTTTTCCTCGCTGGAGAGCTCTTTTAGAAAGAAAGGCATGAACTACGGACTCTAACCTAGCCGTGCTGCTAAAGGCTAGGTAAGTAATAAATGATTTCACCAGGGTTATTGTGTTTGGTCGGGCATAAAGTTGTTATACAGTCCTGATAAAACTATTTATTCAACGTGTGGAGGTGGAAAAAGTTTGTTTTCATTGTTATGCCTGACATTAGGAATGTTTGAGTTTAAAAAGTTTGATTTTAAAATTTGATTTTACAACAGTGACGTTACGCAGCAAGCCTCGAGAGGGCGACAGAGAGCATTTATCAACAAAGTTCAGGAGTGTGGCTTTAAGAGACTATTAGAAACTGAAAGGTTTTTTTATATATAATAAAAAAATTGCATGGAGCTCCTGCACAAACTCATTTTATGTGATTGGATGTAAACATTCTTCAAGGGTCACTGGATCAAACACATGCTGGATGCCTTGAAAAAAACATCAAAACACCTTTTTCTTTGATATTTTTGTCTGAAGTTATTAAGATTATGTTTGTAAAAAGTGTATTTATATAACTCTGTAAGAGTTATAACTCTGTATGTCTGTATAAAGTCTGGTGATGTAACAACCTGAGACCAGCACACACTGTCCTCATCCTTCTGTTAGATTTTTGTGTCATGGTGAGTTCATCAACCTAAGTGAAGAGGTCCTAATGAAGGTGAAGAGTTTCTAAATTTGAGCCTTGCAAAGAGCTTTCTCTTTAGACGCATTAGGACTGATATCTCTAATAAATCATTTCATTTGCAAACTGTTATCTTCTCTGATGATCAAAACACCTGATAATTACTGTTATTCTTCCTTTTCTGTTTCTGTTCCATTAGCAATGCTCACTAGCAAACGCGTCAAGTTTTGATTTTCATACATTAATATTCTTAGAGTTTTTGTGACTTTCTGTTCAATCCTAGCTGCTATTAAACCCATTAGCAGCGACATTCAGACATATTTTGCTCCAGTGCTGCTAAAGTATTTTCTAAAACAGATAACACCTCTTTATTTCACAGCCAGTTGTTTGCTAGTGCAGAGGTGGCCAACCTTAAACACCGTGTGAGTAAATACAAAACCACCGAGAGAAGAACAGTGAGGAAGAGATAGGGTGCAGCTTTTATCTGATGATATCACAACAGGGGGCATTGTGTATCAGACTTATCAGATCCTCTCGCCCTTTATCTGGATTAGGGATTAAAAGATTACACTCAACATAATCTTATGATCTTTTCCATTATTTAATTTACACACCACACGCTGTACTTGTGTTGCTGTACGATAGCGCACATCGAGTAATTGCAGCTTCAGAGGGAATGGGGGCATTTGGCTTCACAGACTTGTTCGTTCTACTGTCTGACTTCATTTGAAAGTTTTTAGCTTTTTGAGATTAGTTAAAATCGGTGTTTGGTTTTAAAACACTCCCTCTGGGCTGGGAGGGAGTCTTTTCCTGGAGTAGAATTCAAATAGCCAGGTGACATTTTGATGAGTGATGGTAAAATGAAGCAAAGTTTCACGGATTCCTCTGCAGTAATGATCACATGGACAGTGAAGAAGGAGTTGACTCTTTATTAGTTTGTCTAAAGTCCAGTTCTTTTCAGTCATGAGATCCAGCTCACGACTGAAAGACCAAGGAGCTGAAAGGATTTTCCTTTGTGAGATCGCTGGACTCAGCCTTAAGGTGAGGAACTCCAACATCCGGGGAAATTTTGGAGTGAACCCACTGCATCTCTTCATCAAAAGGAGTTGGTATGGAAGACTCCTGGTTTGCTTCATGGATGTTTTCTTGAACTTCCTGGAGGGAACTGGAATTCTCTCTGGCCTGGGAACATCCAAGGATCCCCCAGGAAGAGTCGGAGTAGAGAGTTCTCTCCATGATCTAACCTTCAGCAAAAGAAAATGTCTCCAGTCAGGTGAATAGTGAATGACCTGTATTTGTATAGTGCCGTCTTAGGGTTCTACAACCCCCCAAGGCGCTTCACAACACAATCAGTCATCCACCCATTCACACGCTGGTGGGGATGAGCTACAATGTAGCCACAGCTGCCCTGGGGCACATTGACAGAGTCGAGGTCGCCATACATTGGCGCCACCGGTCCCTCTGACCACCACCAGCAGGCAAGGCGGGTTAAGTGTCTTGCCCAGGGACACAACAGCAGCATTCTCTGGCGGGAGCCGGGATCTCACCTGCAACCTTCCGATTACTGGACAACCCGCTCTACCTCCTGAGCTACTGCTGCCCCATCTGTTTGTTTTATGTCAGCTTTCTAAATGTGAAAAGTTTCTCAAACCAAACAGGATCTACATGTTTGTCCATTAAATGATGAGACTTTAGTTATTGATGTTGACTTATATCATTTAGAATTACTAGATTGTGTGTCCTACCAAATACATTCAAGTCTTTCTTCTTTTGGGGCACAAAGACATAAATACATAGAAACACATGAAAACTCAAATATGGTTCTTTATTCTTGTTATTTGTTCTGTCAGTTTCTTCCTCTGCCTCACTCTTGACTTGTCCTGCTTGTGGAGCTCAACCACTGGAAATCTTACCATTATTTTAAGTTCAGTATTTATGCTAATCTTTAGCCATTTCTTATCTTACCTCTTCTTCATTTGGGTTTGTCTAGTTTTGTCCCTCTGTGTCTTTATTCTCCAGACCAATTGTGTTATTGGATTTCTTGTTCATAGAATATGCAGACAGCAGCCATCTCTGCAGATGAGTGTATTTGCTGCATGACATTGATTGCATGTTACATTCAGTGTGAGACACACCCACTCTGACAGCATCATGTCTTTGGGACTCCCTGGTGTCACAAATCAATGCAGAAGGAAGGTCACAGTGTCAGTTTACAGCACAGAGGGCAACAAATGTACCTGTTTTCTGACATGATCAAATATGACAACCCATTTTAAACCCTGCAACGTTTCTTCTGAATGTAACTGAGATATCTAGATTCCTCAACTTGATTAAACAGTCTTAGTTATGAGATTATAAAAGAATATGTTTAACTGAATAAAGCATGTAAGAACTATATTGTAGCATTCCTACAGAGTTTTCTGCCCTCACCCATGGATACTCCAGAGACTCCCCAGCCAGCATGCATAGTAAAGTTAAAGTCCCATTAGTTGTCAGACACACTGGTGTGTGTGAAATTTGTTCTCCACATTTGACCCATCCCCTGGGGGAGCGGTGAGCTGCAGACACGGCTGTGCTCAGGAACCATTTGGTGGTTTAACCTATAGATATCATATATATCACTAGATGCCTTACCCGCGCTGTTTGTCAATTTGACGAACATCCCTACCGCGGCGGCCATCTTACCTCGGACAGCTGCCCCCTTTCGTAACATTGGTGTCAGTGGTGCATGTACTATTTAAATAACTCTAACTTGCTCAATTTTCAACCAATTTTCAAATGGTTTGATTTGTTATAAACACCAGAGATGTGGCTGTGAAATATGATGAATTTGGCCCATTAATTTAAAAATGTGCAAGTGTGTCGTCTCAAGCCTATGTGTTATAAAGTTTGTAATAATGCAACCCGCTTGTAAATCCGTTAATATTTCATCGAGTTAAGAGTGTTTTTGTTTAAGCTGTTAACTCACCTTCCATCTGCTACCATTGAGAACGGAACGTAAGCTGTCCGAGGTAAGATGGCCGCCATGTAGGGACGCAGTTAAGGCATCTAGCAATATATATGATATCTATGGTTTAACCCCCCAATCCAACCCCTTAATGCTTAGTGTCAAGCAGGGAGGCATTGGGTTCTAAGGTCTTTGGTATGACCCGACCGGGATTTGAACCCACGATCTCCCAGTCTCAGGTCAGACACTCATATCACTAGGTCACTGAGCTCCTGGGCTCCATATGGATATATATGGGCAAACCGTATAGGTGTTAACAGGGTTTATCTGCGGTTTCCATGGTGGCCCCACAGGGGTTTGCCCACATAGATTTTAACGGGCCTTACATGGGTTGACTCATACATTAAAAAGTCAAACCCCTGTGGGGCCATCATGTAATACACGAACAAACCCTGTTGGCACCCATACGGTTTGCCTATTTATATCCATATGGAGCCCACCTATGCACGCTGGCTGGGTCATTTCTCAACAGTTGACAGCACCTCGGAGCCAATGTGCCAGCCCTACATTGTCCTTCCTGGATTACATCAGGAAGAAAGCGACACATGGTCAACTGCTTCATGACTGTCTTAAACCAGCATTGAATTAGAGGAGCTATCATAAGATCAGCGAATACACAGCAACTGTAAAGATGTTCCTGATACAGCAGGATGTGAGATGTTAGCAGGCAAAGTGGAATACCAAGTAGTCAGAATGATACAGGAACATTTTTACCAGCTATGGATGGTGTTCCACAGTCATAATGAGAGGATCAAGACATGGGGAGAAGGACAGGACAAAATTCTGTTGCACTTCAAGATCCAGACTGAAAGGACTGAAAACGTACCTGTTTTCATGCTGAGGATCTGTAGCTGCCTTTTAGTATATTTATTGGGTTTTAGCCATTTTAATGATATCTTATTGCTGTGGGTTTATTGCCCTGCTGATTGTCAAATGTATTTTGTTGTTTTATCTTGTATCTTTTCCTCTGTGAATTATTTTCTGTGCTACATGAATAAAGTTTGAGTTGAGTTGCCTGGATATGATTCATTTCTGCATGTTCTTCCCTTGCATGAGTGGTTTCTCCAGGTTTTGTGTGTGCTAGGTTAAAAGGCAACTATAAACTGGCCAGAGATGAGTGAATGGTTGTTTGTCTTCATGTGGCTCAGTGACAGAGTGATGATCTGTCCAGGTGTAACCTGTCTCCTGACCAATGACGGGTGGAGATAAACACCAGGTCCTCCGAGACCCTGACAGGAGGGTAAAGGAAACGATTGGATAAAAGAGGAACGTAAGGAAGGTATGAAAATCCAAAGTCTCAATGTTTGGAATTCACATTAAATTTTATAGTTAAACCAAACTAGATATCAAATAAATCAAAACTTAAATCACACTGAATATGTGAAAAGTCAAGTGATGTTTTTAAGGAACTTGCTTTGCTAAACATTTTTTATCCCTATAAAATCACTTACCTGTCAGTTTGTGCACTGGAAACAAGCTTTAACACCATTTTCTTAAAAAGAGCATAAAGAACTGATAAAAACAGAATTTTGTGCAAATCCTCTTAACGAGGCAGCGGTCGTAATTTAGAATAACTGCACAGGCTGTAACTTTAATATTACTGGTACCTGATACGTGACAAAAGAAATACAGTGATGCCGATACTACTCAACCAAGTTATTGTTCCTCCAGCCTCCCTGGCAGCGCAGGACCACTTTGACCAGCTCTGAGTGTATTTTTTGTGTTCCTCATACATCATGTTAAGAGGCTCTTTCTATAGATCCAGCCTAGCTGTGGCACCACGTCTAACCCTAATCACCCTCTGTCTCTGGCTGTCTGTCTCTGAATGTCCCTCTTCCCTTCACTTTCCGGCCTATTCTGGTTTTCCCTCACAAATAATGGCACCAGTCTTGTGTCTTTTGTCTGCTGAGATTACCTCATCACCCATTACCTTTCCCCATGTCCTAACAGAAAAGGCTGTTTCACAAACCTAAAGCTTGAAAAGTTCTTTGAACACAATCATTGGATGTGCTTTAGCCTGAACCCCAAATAGTCATTAGGCTAACTCTGTCATTAAGAGTGTTGTTCAATCTTATTGATCCCAGCGGAGCATTAAAAGGGCATTTACTGGAAGACGAGGCAGCTGTCATTTTTTTTACTGTCACACATTTAGAATGTCCATAAATCATCACCAGAATGCTGGTGAGGAAAAAAATACACACGAAAAGAGTAAAACACAGCCTCCAGTTAGTCATAAAACATCACAGCTTCAAATAACAAAGTCATTTATATTTACTGGTGCAGTAGCACGCTGGTGTTTAAACTGGGACGTTTGGTGGCTTCACATCTGACTGCAATTGACTCCAGTTCTGTTGTCATATACCCTTTATCTGACTGAATACAAAACTGTCAGAAAGTTTTTAAAGATCAACTTTACTCCTACTTTTAATACATTTACAGGGGTCTCTAGTAGGAATAAATGACTTGTAAGTTGTTTTTCTGGGGAAAAAACATCTCAGCTGTTTGAGGATGTAGAAATCAGCCGGAGGAGAAATTAGCTTCAGACGACAGGATTTGGAGTCTTACTTCCTGATATTTGGACATCTCTCCTCTGATTGGCTAACAGCAACACGACTCTACGACTGACTCTGTTTGTTCCACAGACATGAATACGTAGAGCGCCCCATTGGGTGCTGGAGAGCGTAAGGGCCGGAATATACTTGCAGTTTAACCTCGCGTTGGCGCAGGCAGCAGGCTGCGTCTTTGTTCATATACTTGCTGCTATACAGCGCTGCACTGGTTGTAGTACCGGAGTGTTCCACTAGGGGGCAAACAAGAGTACTCAGACCGGATAGAGAGCCAGTACAACCAAAACAAACATGGCGTCAATAAAAGAGCTAAAAACTGGTTAATTTTGAGATTACAGCAGAAAAAATGACAGCAGTAGTATCGTAGATGGTGTGAAAGACCTCTAAACCAGAGACAGAGTCACCATGGTGAGTGTGTCTTGCTCGTTTTGTCAACTCCACCTTCCGGTTACTCGTATATTGCAGCATTCAGGCGTGTCATGTTGCGTTAATTTTGGGGGACACGCACAAACGACGCTTCGAATTAACGCAAGCTACGCGTGGCAGCCATTTTAAACACGCGTACGCGTTGCTAAACAGCAAGCATATCACGGCCCTAACAGTGTCGCCGCCATTTTGGATGGGTCTCCTCACACTGCAAAGTCAATGCAGGGTGGGCAACTATGCCCGTTTTTGTGCAGCCTACAGTTGTGCAGCAACAACCGGCGTACTATTGAAGACAGATCACGTGGGATTACTACTGACTGTTCTAGCCTACCTGATGGGATTTTATACTGTATTTTAATTTATTTTGTTTAATTATATTTATATTTTAATTATCATGCCATACCATGTGTCTGATTTTGTGAAAATGTTTGATAAAATGTGTTTTTTAGCTGGGTAAGCACCTTCCTCAGTAGAAATGAATGCTCTGGGGGAAAATGGAGACCCATCTAAGATGGTGGCCGGTCACTATGGCAGCTCCCATAGGCAGCGCCTGTCCACGCGTCTACGTATTTATATCTGTGGTTTGTTCTGCAACGTTGATGTTTTATCTCCACAAATAACACAAGCCTGGAGGAGTTCTGCTGTGTGGTGGAGTTGCTAATGCTAACGGTTAGCTTCTACTAGCCCAGACGTTCTCTGCTGTTTCCTGGACGCTAAACCAACAACAGCCTTCCCCGTCGTGAGTCAAGATGGGTGAGTCCATGAATGTTAAGTGACAGTGTGACGTAGATCTGTCAGGATTTTCTAATCCTAGAGTTTCACCGTCTATTTTCTATCAGAAGCTAATGCAGGAGATAGGTGGAGGAGACTATTTTCATGTTCAGCCTGCATGAAATAATAAGTAAAAAATGTTTTCTCAGTGAACCTGCTCTTTAAGAATTGCAGGAGAACACATCTGATGCCACGTTTAGTTTAACTGTACAGTGAAAATGAGATTTCAGCAGAATTTAAATGAGATCCTAAAAACACAAAGAAGTAATCACTTAACTGTAATTAAGAAATTTGTTTCTAATGTGATTTCTGCTGAGAAGTTTGAACAGTGTCACACAAACATGACTCAGATTGGATAATATTAACTACTTGATAAAGTTTGTTGCAAATAAACCCCCTCCTCCATCATTCTGCAGACACTGATCAAGCTCCTTCCACTCCTGGAGTTGATGTGTTGACATGGATGGGAGACTCCCAGTTCACAAGGCCAGGACCGAAGCAGCTGAGCATAAACACCAAGATAACACAATCTTATTAAGAAATGAGAGTAAGTGTCTTATTTCTGAACATATCAGTTCTCCTTCACATTTTAACTAAGGTCACAAGAGCAAATTGTCTCCTTCTGATCTTTTCCTTCGCTGTGATTTTAGGAATTCTGACTTTTACCATCAAAACAATAATAATAAAGATTTATTTAAAATGTTTTAAGAGTACTTTGACGTGCATGTGTATGTTTGAGACTCTTATTGTGAAGGAGTGAGGGAAGTGTTTGCCTCATGCTGATTCAAGAAAAGACATTTAATGTTGATTTTTATAGTTTACCAAGAAAAATTACATCAAAAATCTTTAGTTACTTTACCGAAAAACCCAAAAAGATACAGATGATTTAGTAACACAGTGGATTTGCTTTCTTATGTTGTTCTTGAAATGACTTTTTTGTCTGTATTTTGACTCAAAACTTAAAGAAAAATCCCCCAATTCTTTGTCAGCTCTGTTGTCTTAGAGTTAAAATTTGTAGAATAGAAACGTCAGCAGTTGGGCTAAGCAAAAGCATGCTCTCTGATATTACTCTGTGTCCAAAAGCAGAAAAACGAGGGCAAAAGCAAACGTCTTAACCTCTATCACTTTAGCATCCAAAAACATTAAACATCAGTTATATTTGTGTTCCCTGACTTCATGTTTCAATAGATTTCACAGATTTCGCCTCTGAAGGTGCCTTTAACTCTGAATTCACCGTCTGCCTCCAACACAAGTGCTCATTCTAACCACTCAAGACAAGTTCTCGTTATTCTGGCAGATGCTTTCAAGTGCAAAAGTGGTTTTCTGCTCCCAAACATGGGAAATGTGGGTCTAGTTTGCTTTTGATAGACGCTTTGCCAAGTTTCTCAGGGGCAAAGAGTGGTGCAAGAAGTAAAACACGAGAACTTTAGAGAGAATCTGGTCCTTCTGCTTACACAAGACAGAGAACAGACGTGTTATCACAACATGGGAGAAAAAGCCAACAAATCAGAGGATCTTGGTTATTTCATTTTTGATAACAAGAGGTTAAAAAGTATCTTATCAGATATCTATTGATCTGTTTGCTTTATCAGCCATAACCCTGGTTACCTAAAATCCCGACAGAGTAACAAAACCATTCTAGCTGTAAAACCAAGCTTTCCTTGAAATTTCCAAACAAAATAGAAGAAAAGAAACATTAAATGTGCTGTAACACTCTCCTGGTTGGTTAGCTGCTTCCTTACTTGGCACGGAACGAGAGAGCAAATGGCGACGGTTCTGAAGAGAAAATCCCATCTGGTGACAGATTTCAAAGGCTTTGCTGCCAGAGTGAAAATCAGCAGCTATTTTTGTGAAGTGATGCTGTGGCCAGATTAAGTTCACCTCTTCTGAAGAACATTTGTGTTTGTTCACAAGCCAATACAACCGATGTTTATGTAAGTTCATTTGTGATCCTAGAAAGTGTCCATGAAGATAAATGAGAACCTTACATTTCATGTGATTCACATCTTTAAGATGATGATCCAGGAATCTATCTGGCAAACTTGTTATTAAACAGTCCTCTAGAAAAAACTTCTATCTACCCTGTTTGTTTCGTTTATGGAATCATTTATTTTTTCTGCTTATTTTTGAACCATTTCCATTATTCAGTATATTCAGCTTATTAATTATTAACTAAATTATTAACTGTAAATTTGTGAAACCAGTTTAAAAGTCAAAAAATTCATTCATAAAAGCAGTCACTGCCTAATTGAGAAAAAGCTCTGAAAACATTTTAAGGATCTTCAGCCACAAAGAAAAGTCCAATTCAGTAGCAAAGACGAGCACTCATGATGGAGACAAGAACAGATTCAAAATAAAAATAGGAAAATACAGTTTGTTGCAAGAAGAGACCAAATCAGGGTTTTAGATGAGACCAAGGCCTTGTCCACACGTAGCCGGGTTTTTAAAAAACAAATATCCACCCTCCCAAAAATATCGTCCACACCACCTTGTGTTTAGAAAAATTTTCATCCACACGTAACTGCATAAGTGCATTGTTAAGCACATTCATAGGCATGCCAGACCTGTAGGTGGCAGTAGTTCCCTGAATATCTACCCATTTCGTCTTCCTGCTCAACTTCAACAAAACATCAAACATGGCGCCTAGCTCGCTTGTGAGGACCAATAAGGAGGTAGAATTGTTCTTAAATGTAGTTTTAGAGTATAAAGTCAACAAGCATCAAAAAGCGATTGGACGATTGATAACGTGAGCTCAGCTCTGAGGGCATCCATGTTGTTGTGCAAACACAGGTCGCACATGAGCCGTCAGCATTTTTGTCTCAGACAGTGACGTTGTAAAACCTAAAACTCCGATTATTTCCGTCCACGCAGAAATGCTGAAAACAGAGAAAACGCAAATCTTGACTTTGGCCGGAGTTTTAAAAAAGATTTGTTTTTGTTGCATAAATCTGCGTTTTCGTGTGGATGACAGGCCGAATCGTAGAAAAATATCTTCATTTTGGGAGATACCCGGCTACGTGTGGACAGGGCCGAAAAAAGAAAGTAAGGAGCTACTTTTTTTTTTTCATCTTAAAGGGACACTAGTCAGTTTTAGCTTGTTTTTAGCACCCCCTAGTGTTCATTGATGAAACCGAAAGTAAAACGTATCTCTCCTCGCTGTGCGTTTTAACACCTTAATCTAACTGCTGAAATGTCTCCTCAGCCTTCATTAGTGTCTACAGGAGCGGTTCATCACTAAATCAAACAAATCAGCTGTGTTCATGATCTAAAACATGCAGGAAACATGCTGGAAGCAGACTGCAGCACCAGGCATGTCAGCTCAATTAAGTCCCAACAGACCGGGACTGGCAACTCTGAAGTTGTATGGCTTTAAGAAAGAGGAAAAGGATGAGAGTTCCACAAACCAGCAGACCTGTGATAACTAAACTTTAATAAGAGTTTCTGTACCAACTCAGCATGTGTGTTTTTGATGCATTTAACTGTGTCAGTGTTAATAAACCATGCCTCCTGAGAAGGGTGAACATAATCATTAAATCTTCTTTTCATAGAACTCAAAAGAAGCGAGCCTGACAGTGTCGTATTCAAACCTACAGAAAGCTTCATATTTACTCGTGACTGATGAGGCCAAATTACTGATGACTCAAAACTGAATCAGACAAATTACATCTGCATCTATCCTCTGTGCCACTCAATTGTGTTTTTGATTAGATTTCTTGCAGCCCACTCCTTCCATGGTGCACCTTCTCAGTGTTTCTTGCAAACAGATTTTAATATATTTGAATTTCTTCTCTACTATCTCTCCTTTGTGCCTCTCTGGATGCATCTTTAAGGCAGATAGAGCCTGCATGGTGCTTTCAGCTGGTGCATAATGGATAATTTCCCTGAGTGGAAAATGACAAGTTATTTCCTCAAATTCTAACATCTCAACATTGCTCTGTGGCACAAAGAAGGGATCTGGTCTAGTTCATCTTTGGTGCAACACTGGGGCTGTTGAGTGGAGTTTCGTCTCTATCTTATTGGTTTTCTTTGTTCAGGCTGTTCTATTTGCAGGATAATCATTTTTTAAAGACCCAGCTCACTTGTTTTTCAACACATTCACAGTGGTCTCTAGTAAATGTGAGTCAATCTCTGTAGGGAAAAAAGCTCCGGCGCTCCTGTTTCAGGAAGTAGAAGTGAGCCGGAGCAGAGGCGGAGAAGTGAGCCGGAGCAGAGGCGGAGCAGAACACGACAGGTCTTTCTTCCTGATATTCTGACATCTCACCTCTGATTGGCTCACGACTCTACCACTGACTCTGTTTGCTCTGCAACGTTGATGTTTCATCTCCACAAATAACACAAGCCTAGAGGAGTTCTGCTGTGTGGTGGAGTTGCTAATGCTAACGGTTAGCTTCTACCAGCCGAGGCGTTCTCTGATCTCTTCTGGTTGCTAAACCAACAACAATCTTCCTCATTGCAGCCAAGATGGGTGAGTCCATGAATGCTGGTTTGATATTTTTGTCACTGGCTTTTCTGATCCTAGCATTTCCCCGATTATGAGTGGCTAATGCAGGAAATAGGGGGAGAAGACCATTTTCACATTTAGCCTGCATGTTAAACTCATCCCTCCTTTCCACCAGATCGTGTAACGTAATAGACACGTTTTACCGGCGAGCTCCCCTCCATCAGGGAGCGTTTCAGACACAAAACTGGAGCAAAAACGTTCTACGCTGTGGGTCCTGTAAGGTCACAAAATCACGAAATAATTGCAACACCACGCATGATTTTGGAAGTTCACATGATAGCAAGCAAGAAGAAAGATGGCTGGATGTATCCAAAAAGGTCTGTGGTTTATTTTCTGTTCTGCTTACCTCAGCTATGGAGGTTTTACAGGAAATTACGTATTTTTTTAAGTAACTGGAAATCTGCATGTGACTTTTATTTTGAAAGTTTATGGATATTTTATACAGCTTTTGAGTTTGACTGGCCCGATCTGAACCACAGAGTTTCACGTGTTCTGGAAGTGTAGCGCGTGAAAAATAGACTCAAAGTGCAAAGTGTCCCCAACGACAAGGAATAGGAGAGCCTTTGCTCGCAGAGGTCCGCAAAAGAAAACAGGTGGAGTCTGCTCAGATCCGGAGGAGGATGGTCATTGATCATGTTGTTCACCCCAGACAGACTTAACCGGAAAATTCTCCACAGGCTAGTTCACCGTTCTTTGTTGTTGTGGAGCTGCTGCTGAGTACACGTCGACTATGGAGAAAACTAATACAGTTTCGTCTTTATAAAGCGAACCGTTTGAGGAACACAACAAGAAACACTACACCTTGTGGAGTTTTTTTATCATTAGATTTCACAAACAAAGTGGATTTTTTTACTATGACACGGATTATTATGACCAGCAAAGGTAAGACAGAATTTACGCTTTTGACTTCATGAATTTAGCTTTGTTTTGCTTTTCATTTAGCAGTCATTGGGTGGTGTTGAGGTAGAAAACGTGGATTCTATCATTTAGAAGAGGCTCTTCCCGTTACGCATGTGTGCAGTTTGCATATTTTGGTGAATACGAAGCATGCTTTTGGAACAACTTTGTTGCTGGAAGTGATTGTGGACCGGGATTGTCGGGTTCAAGTTGTGTGACGCATAAGAATGGTAATTTGGCGTCCCCTATGGTGATACGTGGTTAGCGCATCTGAAAAACTGACTTGCCAAAAGATGAAAAACTGATCGTTTATAGCGCCTCTCAAGATAAAAACCACAAGGCGATTCACAAGAACAAAGATAAAAAAAAAAATGCGGCCCACCAAAAAAAATATTCACCAGCCACCACTGTCAAAGTGTAAGTAACGCATCCTTATGCTTCTGGGATACGTCAAAACGTTACGCTCCGCAGCCGGTGGAAAGGAGGAATCAGAATGACCGATCATATTTCCAAAATTACACATAAAAATGGTTTCTTGGTGAACGTGACCTTTAATGTCTTACTCTCTCTTTTCTATTTTGAAGAATTTTTGTTTGTATACCGTTTTTTTGTGTTGCAGTGATCACCAGCATCTCCAGTATCCTTGGTGATCAACGGTTTGCAGGCTTTTCTCACCTTAGATTTAAACAAAAAAGGACACATACTAAGAATGTGAGCAAAAACTAGAGAAATATGTTTTCCAAGAAATTAAAAATGTAAAATGTTAATTAAACAATTGAATAGACAGTTTGGTGAATAGGACGGTAATTGCTGAGGATGAATGAAGCTCTAAAGCAAAATGAAAAACCAACTCTAAAACTCAAGGTCTCAAGCTTTATTTTGTTATTCCAGAAACATTAATATGTGGTATAAAAACTACAAGTTGTTTTTTTCTATTTAGCTGAAAACAAAGAATATACAGTATATCTCTGATTTAGTGAAAGGTGTACAATCAGGTGCCTCTTAGAAAAGTGAATTTTCCACAGAAAAGGTTTTTGCCCAGTTATTTATTGAATATATCAATGGTAATCGTCTTTAATTAACAGTTTCATGATGCCAGGCAGGCAGGATTCATAGATGGTAGGAAGCAGAGATGATTTCAATATCACGTTGTCTCTGAGAAACGACTTAAAATGAGAACGTACACCAGTGTGATTACAACACTTGTTTATAACACAGACAAAACAATTAAGGATGATTGTGTTACTCTCTCAGAGATAGATCAAGATTGTAAGTGGCCCAAACTATGTCAAACTCAAATTAGAATTGTTTAGTAAAATCTCACAGCTGCCAAAGCTTCAGTCTCTTGACTAATTAAGTAGAAAACATGGGTAAATGATTACAGAATCCAGGGAAACAAAGGAGGATTGATAACAGACGTTTTCTACATTGGTACGGCACATTTCATCAGATGATGTCCAGATCATTTATGGGAGGAAAAGACACCACTTGTTCTCTACTTTAATAGTGCATGGTGATGTCTAGCTAGATTAAGACCCACAAAGAGAATAATTCTTGGAATCTGGAGTAACGAGAGCCTTTGGAAAGTTGAGAAATCCTTATAACATCGTTTGGTTCTTTGGAGTTCAGAAAATCCTTTTAAAGCCTTTAATAGAAGAGCTCCTACAGGACATTTAAAATTAGGAAGGATATTATCACTTTCTGTTCCTACTAGCTCATCCTGGAGTCATTATAAACTGCTAAACTCACTCTCTTCTCACTCATTATCTTTATTCCTCATTAGAGTTGCAGAGAGCTGGTGCATACAGTATCTCTGGCAGGTGAGAGGCAGGGACACCCTGGACAGGTCACCAGTCCACCACAGGGACATACAATCATTCAGCCCTGCTCTCACGCCTGGAGACAATGTAGTCTCCATATAACCTGACATGGTATGAGGAGACTGGAGTATGCAGAAAGGTTGCTGTGAAGATTTCAACCTGCAACCTTCTTGTTGATAGGCACCAGTGCTACCTAGTGCATAGGGCTGCACGATTCTGGATAAAATGAGAATCACAATTTTTTTGCTTAGAATTGAGATTACGATTCTCTCACAATTTTTTCCAATATAAATATTTATTGCACTTATTACCTGCACATCAACTTCATAACAGCTGACACTAAACATAAAAAACAATAAATGTCTCTCGTCTTCTTTTACGTACACAACCTTTGAATAATTTTAACAATAATAACAATTTTGAACAAAATTCTGCATGCTCTCGTTTTTTCCTATCAGCTGGCTTCTGCATCTTGTGGTATACATCAGGTGGTATAAGGCTCTGCAGTTGAGGGAAAGGGAGTGCTCGTTTTCATGCTGATTATGTCCCGGATCAAAATGCGGTCTTCTTTTTTTTAAATGTATTTATTTTTTTAAATCGTTGCTATTTGGAAATGAGATCACGATTTTTTAATGATTAATTGTGCAGCCCTACTAGTGCACCACCTTGAAACCCTACTGCTAAATTCAAATAAGACATGATATTATTTTTACACTTAATGTAAATGTGAACGTTTTTATCGAGTATTCTAACGAAGTGGGCGAGTGCAGCAACCGCTTTTCTGATTTACAATCCTGTTAAGCTATTAGAAAAAAAATCAATGGCAAGCCTGTTATTTTAATTGTAATTTAAAGAGCAACACGCATACTGAATGCAGTTAAAGAGGGGTTTAACCATGAAACAATGCTTTACTTTATACTTTAATTTGCAGAACAATCTCTCAACAGTAAAGTCTGCAGATCCCATCAGCTCACAGGAAGATCAACTCAGTCCAAGAATCCAAACAGAACACATCAATGGAAAGAATTTAACTCCAGCCCTAAAGAGCAGACTCAGAACAAACTATAAGCAGTGGCTCATCTGGCTCAGCTTTCCTGAGTAGTTGTCTGCTGTCACAGTCCGGACCAAAAGCATGCATCCAGACTGTGATGGATAGGAAGGACCTTCTTCCAACAACATAAATCACACAGTAAACTGTCTCTCTGGCGGCGGAAGAGATATTCGTTTTCTTCCAAGTTTGTTTTTTCAGCGGAAGGTCATACCTGCCAAGCATTTGTCAGCTATTTTGAAAATTGCAATTATGATTTACAGAAAAACATCTGTCAGGTTTTCACCAACCTGAGTGTAGAGTGACAGCTCCAGCTGAAAGTGGAGCTTTTAGGAAGTTTTTCTGCTTCCAAAATTTAGTGACGCCATTTTTTTTTGTTTCACACTGGCAAAAAAGATAGAAGTGATTTACAAAAGTAACTATCATCTGTAAAATGTGTTTAAAGTACTCGTAAAAAAATCATCTCTAATCATTAAATATGGAAGACATGAATCCAGCTCAGTGTGTTTGTTTACTTAGAGATGAGATTTCAGAAATGGAGTTTATGCATTTTTTACCTCAGAGCACCAAAGTCAAGACTGAGCTTCCAAAATATCAATTTTATGTATAAGACAGTATAAACGCCTAAGAATGCTCTCAGGTTTATATACAATACCTGGCCAAAAAAAAAGTCACCACCTAGATTTAACTAAGCAAAAATGTAGGAGCCTCCTATTGGATAATTACTGCATCTTTCAGCTGCAACAAGTTATTTAACCCAACTGGTGCAATGAGCTGCTTCTCATTTCTTCAACAACCATGTGGAAAGACACATCTGGTGGTGGTGGAACAGATGTTAGTCTGTGTGAGAAGGGTCACATCATTGGCATGCATCAAGCAGAGAAAACATCTAAGGAGATTGCAGAAACGACTAAAACTGGGTTCAGAACTGTCCAACGCATTATTAAAACTGGTGTGATGAGTCCAGATGGACCCTGTTCCAGAGTGATGGGTGCATCAGGGTAAGAAGAGAGGCAGATGAAGTGATGCACCCATCATGCCTAGTGCCTACTGTACAAGCCTGTGGGGGCGGGGCTATGATCTGGGTCTAGGTTCAGCAACAGGATGTGCTCCAAGAATGAGGTCAGCTGACTACCTGAATGTCCTGAATGACCAGGTTATTCCATCTTCCCTGATGGCACGGCCATATTCCAAGATGACGATGCCAGGATTCATCGGGCTCAATAGTGAAAGAGTGGTTCAGGGAGCATGAGACATCATTTTCACACATGGATTGGCCACCACAGAGTCCAGACCTGAACCCCATTGAGAATCTTTGGGATGTGCTGGAGAAGGCTTTGTGCAGCGGTCAGACTCTACCATCATCAATGCAAGATCTTGGTGACACATTAATGCAACACTGGATGGAAATAAATCTGGTGACATTGCAGAATGTGTTCTGTTATGTTGGCCGGGCCGTTTACTTTATTTTAAGAGTCAATGACACATGAAGTTTTCAATACATGCTATGAGAAAGATTGGGAAAATGTCCATTTGCCTGTTTTCAAAGCTTTTCTTTAATATTTTTATTAAGGTAAATCTTGAGTTTGAAATTATTTTAATTTCTTCCTCTGAAGTTGTCTGCAGATTATTTTACACCCAACAAGTTAAAAATGTTTGTTACAACTATCTAGAAGTTGCATTTTGTCATCCAAAATAAACTTTGAAGAACATTTTAATTGTATTGAGTGAAGATGGGGTCCAAATAGCAAAAAATTTCACAGAGCTTCAGATAAACCATCACAAAGGTAATTCCTTTCAGATTCAGACAGATGGTGTTGTTTTCTTCATCCATTAAGACCTGGAACTCAGTTATAAAAAGTGGGTGCTGATTGGTCAGAGCTGCTGATTTTATGGGTGTTTTTGCTTCAGTTGTTCTATTTGGTTTGTCAAGAAAATGTTCAGAGGAAGCAGATGTGTCAATACGATGCACAAATAACGTATTCATAGTCAAAAATAGATTTTTTGGTCTCTGCATTATACACATTCATTCATTTATTTCCTGTACTGCGTAATCCTGTGTAAGGTCGTGAGTCATGTGATCATCACCATGGACACAATGCTAATCAAAAAAAAATAAATTTCATTCTACGAACATCCCTTTTGCAGAAAAGTGCAACACCCCCCTCCTTTTCGTCACCCGCTGACGTGCCGTCCTTGAACAGATTCTAGTGAATCATTTGTAAATTGTTTTCTGTCTGCAGTCGTAACTGAATGCAAACACCGTGGTTTTATGTTTGCTGGTAACCCAGAAAACCTTCATGGAATTCAAAAAGTCATTTAGTAAACACAAATTCTAGGTTATAGTGATCACTGCTATGGAAGAGTGGAGCAAAACAAACCAACAAGTATAAATGTGACGCTGTTCTTCATTTACGCACTTCCTGTTGCACCAGTTGGGTTGATTTTTTGAACGTCCTTTAACAGAAGTATTTAGCCATGAACATTCATTTCAGCTACATTTGATTAAACTACACTGTGAAATATTAAATCCATCTACTCAATCAATTTAAGGCAACGGATTTCAAACAATATTATTAATTAAATTCATTTAGTTTTGGATTTGAGTTAAATTGAATGAATTTAAACATAATAGTCCACCTTAAATAAGTACATTCACCATAATGTATAATCTATTTACTTAAGTATAATAAATTATATATTAGCAGAAAATATTAGTAGTACTTTTATAGTAATATTGTAGCAACATTAGTAAATTTTACCAACTAGAAAAAGTCAAAAGCATTAAAAAGTGAAGCTGTTGCTTTTTCAAATTAGTCTCTTGATCATTTTTAATAGCTCTAATATTTATCCTGTGTTAAACCCAAATGCTCTGCCCTCCTCTTTGTGTTAGAATCTAGAAATCCTTCTTTCCTTCCCGTGATATAAACGTTTAACATGAAGAACAGCAGGCTCATTCAGGATGGAAATCTCCATGTAGTAACGACGGGGCTGTTCACATACGCTAAATCAAAGCTCAAGCATGCTTGGAGCCACGTTTAATAAGTAAGAAGTGATTTTTGCCTGATGGGTTTCTATTGTTTAAACCAGCATTAAATAAAACACTTTTGCTAACGATTTAAAGAGGCGGTAGAATGCAAACAACATTTTCCTTGTTGTTGTTGAATAAAGACAGCTTGGGGGGTCAAATGTAGCATACCTAAAAGTCAAAGCCGTGTGTCACCTACTGTTGTTAACTATGTAAATTAGAAATGTAAAAAAAGGCGAGACGAAAACTCCTGAGCAAGGCTGTGATAACACGTCACAAGTTAGCCACTCCTGCTACATCTACATTCTCCAACCCATGGAGGTTATGCTTGCAGGGAAGTTCAAAGGGAGTTAGTATTAAAAAATAATGTATGTCTCATACACACAGACTTACAGTACACCCACCACAACAAACAAACACATGTACAAGCACACGCACACACGCGCACACACACACACACATATTCACACGCACACACACACGCCTACACACACCCACGCACACACACTTACACATGCACACGCCTACACGCACACACACACATGCACATACACACGCACGCACCCACACACCCACGCACACACACACGCATGCACCCATGCGCAGAAACACACACACGCACGCACACACACACACCCATGCACACACACGCACACATGCACACACACGCACACACCCACGCGCACACACATGCACACACACACACCTATGCACACACACATGCACACACACACTGGTGGAGTGGGTGGGGAAAACAGGTCTTTTTATAATGAGTCTTACATTTTTTTTTCAATTGTTTACATGCAATTTTGAAAATTGGGTTCATGTTCTCAAAATACAATCACAGTTGTCCAAACACCACACTCAATTAGCATCATTCATAGATTGTTTGCAATTTGACACAAGTCAGTTAAGTCTTACACACATTTGTGAAAATGCTGTTAGTTTTCATTAGTTTCATGGTGTCTCAATGATCAGACACCACTGCAGCCAGTTCCAAACCGCCATGATAAATAAACTACACATTTGGAAACAGTCTATTTTTGTAAGGGATAATTTGATGAAAAAAGTAAAATGGTGACAAACCCAATGTACACAGACGTGTTTGCTATGAACTACCAAGCACTGCACAACTCTGGTGTTGCAGAATGAATATTTCAAGTATTTACTGTATTTCACAGTATTTACCATAATGAGTTACAGTAATCAACCAACAATGAAATCAATGAAACAAAAAATCTGTAGACAAATAAAAATCACTGCATGAAGACAAAGTTCTGTAAAAGCAACAAGACAACTGTAACTATACATCATCTCTCCGTCTGGCTGGATCAGGCCATAAGGTCTCATCCACATCATGTCTTCATTGGTAAGGAACCGTTGGAAGAATCGGCTCGTGTGACGAATCCACCCCTGCACAGAAGCAGCTTCAATCTGCTCACAGGCCTGCTCCATGGCCTGCATGAGGGGCATACGGTCATAGGGCCGCAGGTCGTATACCTTCCACCGCCATGCTGAAAAAATCTCTTCTATCGGATTCAAGAAAGGGGAGTATGGGGGTAGGTGCAAGACGTCAAATTCAGGGTGCTCCTGGAACCAATTCTGGACCACAGCAGCCCGATGGAATGAGACATTATCCCAAACGACAAGGTCCACTTGGTGTAATGCTGTGACATTCACGTGAAATATGTCGAGAAATCCAAGTAACAGAGGGGGAGAAAAACTGTTGAACTTCCAGCCGGCTGAGAAGGAAATCTGTTTCAGCGTAACCTTCCTTCCAACATGATTGAGACATTAGACTGTTTTAGTAATTATTTCGCTGTTCTTACATTCTTACATATTGCTCCTTTAATCACATTTTTATCATACATTTCTTCACACAATTATACCATCAACCCCTCCCAAAGTTGTAATGGTAAAAAAAAACGAGAAGAGATGCAGATGCCTACAACATTGCTGGGACTTATTTTGAGAGAACATTTGTTGAGGAACTATATGTTCAAAATTCTATCAACACAAGAGCAAGGCCCTGTGACTGAAGAGTTCTTCCTGAAATGTTGAGACAATCTTAAAATGTTTGCTAACAGTTCAAAACAAAAGCAACCAGTAGCAGACTAGAGAGCTTTGATTCTTCTTCTTCTTGAAAGAGAGCCCACTCTGAAGAACGCAGTGCCCCAACCTCAGCCTGGTTATGACCTCCAAATTCCTCCTCCCACAACCAACCCAAAACCTGCAATTACCAGGTGCTGCAGCGTTATCCCACTATCCCAAGAGGCCTGACACAACCCTATAGCCACCACATCAATTTCCAAAAAAAATGTCACCTCTATCCCCAGGTACCCCCTCAGTAATGCACCCTTGGCTGCATTGTCCGCCTCGTCATTAACCCTTAAGGCCACAAGAGCAGAAACCCAGACAAACTAACTCCTCCCACATCAGTGCAGCAAGTTTATAGAGCAGCAACCTGATGGAATTCAACAAGACTGGTCTAGATCTGGATCGTACCCTAGACACAACCTTCAAAGTCTGCCAAATCACAGCATATGGCAAAACATGCAGGCCTATGATCCTCCACCCAGCACAAAGCTCCCAAAACCGCCACCATCTCAGCCATAAACACCTAAGAGCGATCCGATATCCTACAACCACGACTAAAGCCCAGCAGAACCAGAGAGCTTTGGAGCTGCAGATCCTTAAGCCAGCATCTCATTGGATTGCGTCTAGTTTGCTAAATTTTTTGAATGGGATCTTGATTGCCTGGCATGATTTGCAGAGTTTGTCTGTCATGCTGCATGTTGAAAAACACTTGGTGACACATTTTCTTTCACAACACTGAGAGTTATTACAAACATCTGGAGTCCTTCTGAGACCAGAGGCAGAAAGTAACAATTGTAAGCACACTTAGGGAGGGGCTAGTGGCCAATTTGCGAATACAAATTGCGTAAATTGTGAATAAACTGAGACATAAGGCGCATTATGACTCAATTGTTACAAGAACACTAGAGCTATTGCTGCACAAAATATGTTAAAAATTTTTATATCCTCTACATGATATACCATCTATGAAACTTCTTGCAAAAGTTTAAAATTCCCTGGGTCCACACTCACGTATTTATCAACAGAACACCTCTGGTGTGAGAGGTTCTCCACTCAATAATATCAGAAAAGAAGAAACAGCTGGCTGCTACCACTTCAACTTTAGGACAAACTACTAGAGTCCCAAAAAGAAAAACAACATTTGAAGTCACGGACAACAAGACGTTTGGACGTAGAAAAGGACGATTGGTGTTTAGATGTTCATGACTGGTGTTCATCTGCTAAACTCTTTATCATTCTGTTGCTGGCTCTGTTATTCATTCTGCTGTACCATACCATACCATACCATACCATGTTTATTTATAAAGCACATTTAAAAACAGCATGACAGCTGACCAAAGTGCTGTACAGCAGTAAATAAAAAGGAAACCCCAAACAAGATAAAAATCAGATGAAAGATAAAAGGAATAGTAGATTGAAATAATTAAAAAAAAATCTAAAAGAAACATGCTAGAGAATAAGCATAAATACAACTAAAAACATAAAAACATACTAAAAGGGTAGCACATGTCCACAGGTAAGATACCACAAACTAAAACACTAAAAAACATGATCATTAATCAAAGGCTAAATGATAAAAGTAGGCCTTTAGCACAGACTTGAATCGACACAGTGACGGGGCCTGTCGGACACCGAGGGGGAGAGCATTCATTCTGCTGTGGTCTGCTGGGGTGTAGGCAGCTCTGACCGAGACAGGAAGAGACTGATCAAGCTAGCTACCAAAGCTAGCTCGGTTCTGGGCTGCCCGCTGGATTCTGTTGAGGGCGTGTGTGAAAGGAGGATGCTGGGGAAGATGACCTCCATCTTGGAAAACCCCTCCCACCCACTGTATTCCACTGTGGAGGCCATGGACTGCTCCTTTAGTGGAAGACTGAGACATCCCAGATGTAAACCAGAACGCTACCATAGATCATTCATTCCCACTGCAGTAAGAGAGTAGAACTCCACAGTTTAACTGTTACTGGTATTATCCTGTCACACGCTAGCATCAGTATGTGTTCAATACCCGCATGTACATTAGTATGTCTGTGTCCCTTATGTTGGGTATTCTGTTTTTATTTGTTGTTTTTAGTGGTTTGAAGGCTACAATAATAGCTTAGCTCATGTGTGTTTAACTGTACTTTATTATCCTTCTTTTTTCTGAGTGTTGGTGCTGCTGTAACGAGTGAATTTCCCCACTGTGGGATTAATAAAGTCTATTCTATTCTATTCTGGTGCTATATTGTGGAATAACAGCTTTAAGATTCCTCGTGAAACGTTTTCCCATCACCTTATGTCTCTAACTACTCTAACAGTTGCTGCCCATGAGCCTCATTCTGGATGTTTCTCCATATGTTTTTGGCCCATTATAAGTGGAAAACCCCAATAGGGGTCCCAGCCAACTGACCATGTAATATCTGAGGATAGTGAATGTAACAGTTTTGTAGGTGGAATTCAATATATTGTATTATGTTATTATACAGTAGGACCGATTTGTGCACAGGCCCCCTGCAGGTAGCTTTATACAACAAATCTACTCCTCCACAGCTTCAGTCATTGACCTGATTGTCCCCAAAAAACACAGACCTGCTGCAAGAGATGATCTACAATGATGGCAGCAATTATTATCCCAGCGGTGTTGTTTTAATCCTGCTTCTTGTCTCTGCTGGTCTTTATCTTCACATCAGAATCCTACTCTCCCCTCTTCACTTCAGCCGTCTCTGTCCTGTTTGTTTCTCCAACAAGTGTCTCTCTGCAGACCCCCTGGTACAGCAGATAGGGTCTCTATCTCTTTGCTCTCAGCTGGACACAGGCATATCAACGCTTCACTGAGCTTAGAGAAACCCTCCTCCACTCCTCGCCCCCCTCCACCCCTGAGTTCCTCCGTTTCTCCTCCTCCACCTCCCCTGATCTCTCTTACAGGTTTTCTCAGCGAGAGATCACAGACAAGTGCCCCTGCTGTTTTTACAATCCTCACCGTGTCTCTTTTTTCTTTCAAAGTTTTTTTTTCTCTCCTCAAGCTCCCATTCTCAGTGTGTGCGGTTCCTGCCAAGAGTGTTCGATGTGCAAATGGTTACTCAGAGGAATAACACATTTTGAGCCTCATAAAATAACAAGATTTAATCAAACTCGAGAAATTGCACACATGCACTTGTGGTTTTATTTGCACAAGTATTGAGATATCAATCTCTTTGATTTCCTGTGCCACAGAGGTGCATAGATTTATTTATGTTTTGTGGTGTTTACAAAATGTGATATTGCAGAGAAAGCTAAATCTATGTTGATAATCAGAAAAAAACACACAGTCAACAGATTTTTATATTGCCAATTTCTTTGGGGGAGGGGGGGTGATTACATTGTGAGCAACATGGAAACTATTTATGATCACATTGTTGATTTTCATTTAAACTTAACTGTAGCATCAGTGGACCCTTTGTTCTACAGAACCAAACACTGAAATGTATTTGAGTGCCAATAACTATTGACCTCCCACTTGCATCACTGACTAACTTGTGATGAATGAAGCAGATATCAGAATACAGATGAAGATGACCTGAGACAACTTTCAGAGGTAATTTAATTACGCTGCACAGTAAAAACACGAATATACGGTTAATAACCCGTATTAATCTGTACGTGGACACTTCTCCACACGTCTGTATAGAGATTAGTGATGGTGACTAGAAGTTTGTTTGTTTCTTTAAATCCAGAAATGACAGAAAATGTTTTTCTACTTCAACGGGCATGTCAGGATTTTATTAACATGTAAGTATATCAGTAGTGTAAAATGAATATGGTGTTTTTAATACATGCAACAAACTTTTCCATTAGCTCGGGTGCAGAGTCACGCACACGCATCAACGGAGACATTTTCCTGTCAGACTGCTCTGTTGCTTGGGAAGTGTTGCAAAGCAAATTCTCGCCAGAGCAACAGAGAGCGTAGCACCTTTCTGGAGGAGTTCTGCCACCATTGCATTCACTTCTGATGGTGCATTTAATATTGTGTGTTTACAGTTAAAGTTAGTCCCAAGTCATCATCACACACTGGTGAAATTACATCTCCATGTGACCCATCCCCATGGTAGGGAGCGGTATGCCCCGACCAGGATTTGAACCCTGATCTCCCAGTCCCAGGGCGGACACTCATACCACTATAGGCCACCGGAGCTGGTATGAGTTTATGTTTATGTTTTTCAGAGACTTCTCAACATGGACAAATTCGTCCCTCATTCTCCTCCACCTCTTCATGCGGTCACTACCTCTAAACCCACGTTTCCTGTAATTCTTTGATCTGCGATATCTTCTGCCCTCGTTTGTTTTCTTGAGAATTGCGGTTTAAAGGAAGCGGCGTGCTGACCAATCACAGGCGTGTGCTCTCTGTAGCTTTCGGTGCCTGCAGCGGAGCCCTCGCATCGATGCATAGTGACGTTGCATCTCTTCGTGAAACAAAGCAAAACAAGCTAGCTTAAAACATTTTGTTCATGCCTCTTAACAACATTCTAACATAGTATAGCTATAAATATATGTTGTGGAGATTATAAAAAATCGCATTTGTCTAATAACCTTCGCCAATAACATAGCTCGGTCCAAAACCAACAATTGGACTATCCGGTTGTCTTTCTCACTGAACCACTGCACTTCTGCTCATGCATTTAGCAACAGAACACCACTGGTGTGAGAGGTTCTCCGCTCAATAATATCAGAGGAGACACAGCCGGCTGCTGCCACTTCAACTTTAGGACAAACTACCAGAGTCCCAACAAGACTTGTTGATCATGTTTTGAGAAGTATTTTTGAAGCCTAATTTAGGCAAATCCATGACTAACAAAGCTAACAGTGTGGGTTTAGACTGGAAGAACTTATTTGAGTGCAATGGTCATCAGCAACAAAAGAATTAAAATAAACTTGTACAAGTAGTTTTTTCTACCACACAACTTTTCAGTGCTTTTCCATGTGCAGTTCATCAGAGGTATTCCCTTCTTCGCTGTCCTCTTCCTCTCCACCATGTTGCATCATCTTTTCCCTCTCATGTCTGCACAGTCCACATTGGTCAGAATGGCAGTGTAAGGATGAGCATGTCAACGCTACCGAGTGACCCCCGAGGAAACGCGGGAGAGAAGATGAAAAAGTTAAAGTGGACGTCCCATTGTGACAGTTAATATCTATTCCAATATTCATTACATGTTCCTTCCTCTGCGTCTCCATCTCCCCTCTGCCTTGACTGCTCAGCCTGGGTGGGATTCAAATTAAATAGTGTGTGCAGGTATGCATGAGTGAGAGAGACAGCGTGAGGGAGAGAGAGTCCAATCTCTGCCTTGTAAGGCCCTTATTAAAGTTTCTGCTTCATTACGCCGGAGCATTTCTGACCCGTGCACGAATACTGTTGAGACAAGAGTTTGCAGAAATTGGACTCTGTGAATATCTATGTAGGCAAATGTATCGGCCATCTTTGTTTATTGTTGATTTTGATTTCAGAGCAAAGATAAATCACCTGATGCTCGTCAAAGCAGGATTTCTGTTTAACATGACCAATTCTAACATGCACATGCTGTAGATGGCAACATTACCTTCTGTACTACATGTTTCTGTGGAGTGACAATTAATAGTGAGGAATCTGCAGAGCAAACTGAGTAATCATCTCTTCTTCCCTGAGTCAATAAATCCTTCACGGAGCCTTGACTTTCAGTAGTTCAGTGGATTTGTGAATACCTCAGCTGGGTTGGCTTTGTGTTAGAACTGCTAAATGTTAGCTGATGTGCTGTTTCCTGGCAAAGTTTGCTTTTTTCTTAGTTTATGAAGAACAAGGTACTTGTAATCAAGGACAACACGTTACTTAACCTGTCAGACAATTTTCTCTGCAGAAAAAAGGCATGTGGAAAAAAATGATAATCATCCAAACCAATAGGTGTCATGTGCTGACAAGGCTGACATTGCTCCTGTCACCTGTGTCAACTGGCCACACTTAAATTACCACGCACACCTGATTTAAGTTTTTATTCAATCAGGAAAAAAGCTACAAACAACTATTTTTTTCAAGGGCTTTCCTTATATTTCTGTTAAATCATGACTTTTAATTGGCCACTTTAATCATGCACTTTAATTTTCTTTCTTGGCAGAGCTGTTCAAGAAAGCAGGTTAAGCGTGGAACACTGAAAAAACTTTTTAATGATTATTTCTGATTCTAATGGGTCACTCTGAGTTTTTCATGCATATTAAACACTTGAAAACAGTCTCCTCCACCTATCTCCAGCATTAGCTTCTGATAGAAAATAGACTCTAGGTGAAACTCTAGGATTAGAAAATCCTGACAGATCTACGTCACACTGTCACTAACATTCGTGGACTCACCCATCTTGACTCACGACGGGGAAGGCTGTTGTTGGTTTAGCGTCCAGGAAACAGCAGAGAACATCTGGGCTAGTAGAAGCTAACCGTTAGCATTAGCAACTCCACCACACAGCAGAACTCGTCCAGGCTTGTGTTATTTGTGGAGATAAAACATCAACGTTGCAGAGCAAACAGAGTCAGTGGTAGAGTCGTGTTGCTGTTAGCCAATCAGAGGAGAGATGTCCAGATAAGGAAATAAGACTCCAAAACTTGCCGTCTGAAGCTCAGCTATGATGTGGCTCATTTCTAGTTCCTGAAAATGGTGCACCAGTGCTTTGTTTCCCCCACATATGACTTACAAGGCATTAATTCCTACTAGAGACCACTGCAGATGTGCTGAGTTAACACATGTTCCACACCGGTCCCTCCAGCACCCACCAGCAGGCAAGGTGGGTTAAGTTTGCCCAAGGACACAACAGCAGCATTTTCTGGTGGGAGCCAGGATGAAACCTGCAACCTTCCAATTACTGGACAACCTGCTCTACCTCCTGAGCTACTTCTGCCCCTGATATTTATTCCCGCCCATACCTCAACGTATGTCTTCCCACTTGGCAACTGTGACAGCACTAAACAGAAGATCAGACTAAACTTAACAGTAATCCATGTAGAACTATGGGACCCACCATACTAACTTGTTTGTGAGTATTTTTCCTACTTTTTTTAAACATATATTTAATGAACACATATGCTAATGAAAAATGCTTAACAACACAATCACTTTAGGTTTTACATTTTTTTACACCACATATTATTATACGAATATTTAAAAGTGTCATCCTCTCCAGCTTTGTCCACCAACAGCAAAAACCTCCTGTTTGGGATGCAGTGAATCCTGGGATAGCATTTGCCTATGAGCATACAATAGACCCGTTCTCAAAGTTGTAAATGAGTATCCTTCAAATTTGGACAGCCGTGTCACTTTGCTGTGAGGTAATCAGCCTTAAGATGCCTATTCAGAAGGATCCAGCCAAGGGATTTGGACAGATTACTCTCTTTTCTCTGGAGTTTCTTCCAGTTGTATCATTACATTTTACAAATGGACTAAAGAAACTTGAAGTAGGGCTTCCTGCTCCAGTGAGTTGTTTTATTTTTGGTTTTTCTCAGTATCTGCTGTAGTGAATCTGTGTATGGCTCTTTTGATGGTGTGCAAGCTTAACTCAAGGAAAATACGCAGAGTTGACTTAACTCATGGGAATTAGCCACTAACCTCATCTCGTCCACTTATTCATGTCACCAGGGCAGCAGCCTTAGCACGGACTGTCCTCTCCTCAGCCACTTCCCACAGATCCCAAGGTGTTCCAGCCTAGATATGCAGTATAATCCCTCATCTCTGTATGGAGGAGCAGCAACTCTACATAGAAGCAGATATCAGCCACTAAATCAAAAGCTGAGTCAACTCAGACTTTACAGAAAGACAAAGTTTGTTTAAATTCCCCTTTTCTTTTCCTCTCATGGGAATAGTTGTGTCCATCCATCCATCCATTTTCATCCGCTTATCCGGAGTCGGGTCGCGGGGGCAGCAGCCTAAGCAGAGAGGCTCAGACTTCCCTCTCCCCAGCCACTTGGGCCAGCTCCTCCGGGGGATCCCAAGGTGTTCCCTGTCCAGACAAGAGACATAGTCCCTCCAGCGTGTCCTGGATCTTCCCTTGGGTCTCCTCCCGGTTGGACGTGCCCAGAAAACTTCACCAGGGAGGCGTCCAGATGCCCGAGCAACTAGCTGGAATGGTTGTGTGTGCGACTTAAAATTCTATTCACAACTGGATGTCCTGACTTTTTCTTTTAAAGTGTAGAAAATGTTGTACTTCCATCCATGCATTGCAGTTTCTTGCAGTATTCTCTTGATGCTGGAAATTAAGATTTCCTCAGGAGTTACTCAGTTTAATTTGACCTTGAGGGCTGTGAGACACATCGATGCTGGGGTGGGTTTGCCATGTCAGATTATTATTACTGGTCTTCAGTTTCCACTGTTAATACATAATCTGCCTTCAGACTGGTAGAGTTCAGAGTTGATTTTTGAAATCTTTTTTTATTTTTATTTTATTTTTTCAAATATTTAAGGTTGCTGAGATGTGGATTTTTTTTAGGATTGACTTTTACAGTTCTTATAATGCAGAAATGTTCTAGAAAGTTTTAAGCACCGCTGTGACCTTGATTCACTTAAATGTGACCACATGTTCTGATATCTGTTTCTGTGTCCTATTGATCAGCCTGCCTGCTCTTGGGACTGTAGATGAATGACCCTCCAGGCTCATTGACTCTCAGTACAGAGCATCTCAGCTCAGGGAGAATGTTGTGTTTGTGCCTCTACGTGTAGGGCTGGATCTAAGATCACATAATAGGATCACAGATTAAAGAAAACCCATCAGGCAGGTCTGCTGATGTTTTCAAACCAAATATCTGGATGGGAGGAGGTGTAAAAAGTCCCAATATTAGGGCAAACCTTAAAAACAAAACATAAAATTCCTCTAAAATGGTTATTTTACTTTGCCTAAAGTCAGATCTTTTGAGACTGGATGTTCTCGTATTTTACCCAAGAGCTCCCTTCCCACCGGGAGCGTTTCAATTGCAAAATGGCAGTAAAAGCGTTCCAGGTAGCTGTTCCCGCAATGTCACAAAATCACTGGAGAATTGCAAGATCACGTATGATTTTGGCAGTTCACACAATTACAAGCAGAGGGAAAGAAGGCAACACGTATCCAAAAAGGTCTGTGGTTTATTTTCTGCTGTGTGTACCTCAGCTGCGGAGGTTTCACAGGTAATTACGTACTTTTTTTTACTAGTTAAGCAACTAGAACTCTGCACGTGCCTTTTATTTTGAAAGTTTCTGGATGTTTTACGCTGCTTTGTGTTTGGCTTCCTGTCTGGCCTGATCTGAACTGACTGAATAGACTCAAAGCAAAACTTTAGCAGAGTTAAGCATCACTATGTCAAACTGCAATGCTTTGCGGCCGGTGGAAACGCACCCATCAGATACACTGCATGGCCACAAGAAATGTCGCCACTCTAAATAAAAAAAGGTCACACTTTAATATTTCATTGGACCAGCTATAGCTTTGATTACAGCACACATTCTCTGTGGCATTGTTTCCATAAGCTTCTGTAATGTAACCAGATTTATCTCCATCCAGTGTTGCATTAATGTGTCACCAAGATCTTGCATTGATGATGGTAGAGTCTGACCGCTGCACAAAGCCTTCTCCAGCACATCCCAAAGATTCTCAATGGGGTTCAGGTCTGGACTCTGTGGTGGCCAATCCATGTGTGGAAATGATGTCTCATGCTCCCTGAACCACTCTTTCACTATTTGAGCCCCATGAATCCTGGCATTGTCATCTTGGAATATGGCCGTGCCATCAGGGAAGATGGAATAACCTGGTCATTCAGTAGATTCAGGTAGTCAGCTGACCTCATTCTTGGAGCACACCCTGTTGCTGAACCTGACCAACTGCAGCAACCCCAGATCATAGCCCCGCCCCCACAGGCTTGTACAGTAGGCACTAGGCATGATGGGTGCATCACTTCATCTGCCTCTCTTCTTACCCTGATGCACCCATCACTCTGGAACAGGGTCCATCTGGACTCATCACACCAGTTTTTAATGATGCGTTGGACAGTTCTGAACCCAGTTTTATTCGTTTCTGCAATCTCCTTAGATGTTTTCTCTGCTTGATGCATGCCAATGATGTGACCCTTCTCACACAGACTAACATCTTTTCCAAGACCACCATATGTATCTTTCCACATGGTTGTTTAAAGGGAGACTAGGCAGCTTTGGCTTGCTTTTAGCAGCCCCTAGTGTCCGTTTGTAGAACCGAAAGCAAAACGTATTCCCTCTGTTTCACCTTTTTAGAAATTGTGCAGAATATTCTTTAGTTTTGTTAACTGAATCATCTTTATTGTATTTTTATTATGCATTCAGACGTATTTATTCATGATGATTCATGTATTTATTACCTGACTGCTGCATGTTCAGATGTTACATTTTATTCCAATTTAGTTATAATTAATTCTTTCATCGTTATCAAACACCACAGCTCTGTGCAGTTTGGTGATACAGGAATATTCAGCCTTACACCAAAGCTGGTCCAAACTATAAAACATCTGTTAACTAGATGTTGTGACTTTAGTAGAAATCCTTTGGTCTCTGTTTATTCTACATCTAAGCTGATGAACCAGGCCTAAACGTTTGAAAATGTTTGTGAAGAAAAGATTTATAGTTAATGATGGATTTCTCTTTTCTATTACTGGTGTAGATCAGTGTGTATCTAATGTTTTTACAGGAAGTGCTCTGCACCACCACAAGTAAAGAAACCCAACATGATGACAAAGAGCCTGTGTTTACTGCTGGATATTCCACAGGCATGAGCGTATCTCTGCTGCTGCTCTCAACATGAAAGCCCTGAAGTGATTGATTACTTCCACCCCCCAGTTCTACCCACAACCTGTTTATTGCATGTTGCCCACATCATATTTGAGGCTTGAGGTCACTTATTCACTCAATCCAACTCAGTCACAAATTGTTAATAGTGCAGTAGCATCATGGGTTTTCACAGTGGTTCCGATGAAGAAACCAGGGTGTGTTTTGCATTTAACCCACAGCCATGTCTCCAAGACCTTCCTGCTACTGTTAGAATAAACAGAAAGCAAAGGCCTGCCTCCTGCAGACTTGATTTAGATTCTGAAAGCTGACCTCATACCAGCACAAGGTTGCTGCAGACACGAGGAAAAGAAACTCAGCTGTTGGGGGATAGTGGCCTGTTGAAGGGGTTGGGAGGGATTCCACTCTGTTAAACTGTTGATAACTCTTATCAGGAATCCATCAACAGATAAGCTGCATCAGCTGAAACCATCTGGGCCCTAATTAAGATAACGCTCTCGTTTGATACATGACAAATTTAGAGTCTGGCTCCATAAAATCTCTCCTGATGGCTAACATATGAATCCACAAAAGGATTTATATAAATTACAATATGTTGCTTCTGTAAAATAATAAAAAAGTACAGAGACAGGCAAGTGATAGAGACACAGGGTGTATTGGAAGTGATCAATGAAAGGAATGAGCTATGAGGAGGAGGAGAGGGAAGTGAAAGCTTTCCATTGTCTGTGTAGTACCTTTAAATCTCTCGCAGCACTCCTCCTCCTCCATCCTGGTAAATTATTTAGAGCTGCTGATTTATCACCAACAACGCACGAATAATAGTTGTCCTAATGGGGGTTCCTCTGGATAAGAACTTCCCTAACCCTAACCCTGCCCAGCCATGCAGACTTTTAAAGCAGTGGGCTTTTAATGCAGCTGAAACAAAAAGTGATGACCCAGCCTCTGATAAAGGCTGCAAACAGAAAACAGCCGGTTGTTCAGACCTCTAAACACACTGAAAGTGAAAGTGGAGTTTGAACAACGGAACAAAAACAAATCAGGGTTGTCTGTGAAAAGGTTAGACCCATTTTAGTGGCTGAAATGTTTAGAGACCAAGTTCACTTGTTTTTTCAACACATCTGCAGTTTTTTTCTAGTATAAATGAGTCCATCTATGTGGAAAAAAGCTCTGGCGCTCCTGTTTCAGGAAGTATAACTGAGCCAGAGCACAGGTGTGCAGCAGAGACTTATGTCCTGATATGTGGTCATCTCTCCTCTGATTGGCTAACAGCAACACGACTCTACCACTGACTCTGTTTGCTCTGCAACGTTGATGTTTTATCTCCACAAATAACACAAGCCTGGAGGAGTTCTGCTGTGTGGTGGAGTTGCTAATGCTAACGGTTAGCTTCTACTAGCTGAGACGTTCTCTGCTGTTTCCTGGACGCTAAACCAACAGCCTTCCTCGTCATGAGTCAAGATGTGTGAGTTCATGAATGTTAAGTTAGCAGTGTGACTTAGATCTGGCTGGACTTTTTTTTTTAAACTTACTGAAAGAAGACGTCAGAAGTGTATCATAATCTCCGGCTAAAAACAGGAGGAGCTGAAATGGACAATGCTAAAGTTTGCAGCGATCACTTTCTAACAGGTAAGGGTTTACTAAATGTTTTAATAGCATTTTATTGAACACAGCCATAAAAACGGCAGTTAAACAGTTTGATACTGTTTTCATAGCCCTTTTTATAAAACAATGCTGCCAATTTGCCGCAAGGCCGATGTGGCATCTGGGACCCTAAGGTCGTTTATAAGAGCGCAGACCGTGGCGGTAATGTTGCGCAATCATGTCCGTTTTATAAAGGATTACGCGATGGCGGCATAAAGGCGGTATGGGGGCGGTCTCTACGCTGTCGCAGACTTTCGTGTGTTTTGGACATAACTTGCTTTTTATTGCGATCGAAGCTGCGCTCATTATGTTTTTTTCCCCAATCACCTACAGGTGTCTGCCCTCCACTGTGAGCTGTCAGATGATCTGAGCTGCAGATCTAACGGAGAGAAGCTCCCAGAGCACCGGATCGCACCAGTTTATCATCTCAGCTGATTCTGTTTACAAAACGAAACTTATGCCCATGTTTACTTTCATTTTCAATATAGTTCCCAGCCGGAGCTCGGCATTAATTCATCACGTGATCATTTTATTTATTTATTCTTTATTTAACCAGGAAGGTCCCATTGAGATTAAAAACCTCATTTTCAAGGGAGTCCTGGCCAAGAGGCAGCAAGAGTTACAGTTACAACATATATATATATATTTTCAGTTACACAGACATGTTATGTACAGAATTACAGAAGGCAATTACAACACAGGGAATCTGTCTCAAGGGCTCTCAGTCTGGTTTTTAATGTATTCAAGGAGATGAGCTTGGTTAGTTTCCATCACCACCCGCTGTTGCGCCAAGGCTTAATGTGCGTTTATAAGACCGGTGAAGCCGCAATATTACCATCACGAATGCCGCAAAATTCCCGCAACATGGCGGCATCACGTTGCGGGAATTTTGCGCTGATTTGCCGACACGGTGTGTTTTATAAAAAGGGCTCATGTGTCCATACCGCAAATAGCTTTCAGAGTGCTAATGTTATTAGCAATTAGCTTAGTGTTGTAATGTGGCATTTATATCCTATTAAAAACAAACGTACCAGAAATTTAGATTTAAATAGGCCTAATAAGTTATTTACAAGTAGATTCTAGCACATAAACATACTCGTTAGCAATAGCATTATTATCATGAGCTAAATAGCACACCTCACTACTTACCTGAGCAAAAACAAGACGACAGCCATTTAGAGCTTCTCATGATCACTTAATGTTTACCCAACCTGAAATAAAATAGTTGTAGGCTTCCAGACTTTTGAATGCTTTCATTTGGTTTGCTGTAAAATACGAGGTATGCGGCACAAGGTAGTTTGTTGTCGATCGCTTCAACGCTGGGTAAATCCTCCATAGTATGAAAACGCAGACTTATTTTAACTATATGGGTCGTAACCTACATGAAGATGTATTTTTTCGAGATATCGCGTCTGTGCCAGTCCATTTAAAGCCTTATACTCGCTTTCCTCCATCGCGCTGTGTTTTGTACTGAAGCAAAACACTTCCTGACCCGTATTTGAGTTTCACACGACGTCCGGGTCACGTGAGTGAAACCCAGCAATAGGGGTAGAAGACTGTTGTCATGTTCGACTTGCATGTTTAACTCAGAGTGACCGATCTTATTTCAAAAATAGCTTTTATAAAACTTTTAAAGGTGTGGTCCACTGAAAAAACATTTTTTAATTATTATTTCTGATTCTAATGGGTCACTCTGAGTTCAACATGCAGGCTGAACATGAAAATAGTCTCCTCCACCTATCACCTGCATTAGCTTCTGATAGAAAATAGACGGTGAAACTCTAGGATTAGAAAAGCCTGACAGATCTACATCACACTGCCACTTAAACTGGAAACATCAGATCAAATGAAATCTAAATTAAATGACATTATCATGATGTTGATCAGATATTTCTCTCTGCCACAAACTAAAACTAAAATCTTGATGAGACTGCATCACAAATGTGTTAATCTATCTGTATGTCTTGGAAATTCTTGTGGTTTTTAAATGAAACCATGGTTATGTTTAATTAAAAATAATCTTCTTGTGAAGTTTTAGGAAACCTTAAACATGAATCACCATCAGAGTGGCACTTCAGCGTCATTCTCATTTATTTTACTCAGCTAATGAATCTGTTTAAACGTTTCTTTCCTCTACATCTCAGCTGATGAGTAGCTGCCTCTTAGCCAGCTGATCAAGCTACCGTTGTCTGGACATATAACTTATCCTGGGAAGAAAGTGATGCCTCTATGTTGTGTGTTGGCTCAAGGAAAGCCAAGACTGGTCGAATTTTCCCTGTTTTTCCTGAGATTTTAAAAATGTCTCAGGGCCTTTGTCTCCTGCAGTCCTCAGGGTGAGGGAGCAGGAGGAAGGTTGTACAGAAGCAGATGTCCAGCCAGGATAAACTGAATTCAATAAAAACAAAAAAAAACATCCCAGTTCTATCACATTTCAAATGTTTCTATATTTTTGGGATTTTAGTTTAGCCACGTGGGTGGAAGGTAACAGCACATCAAGGGTGGCCTCTTTCAACAAGAGGATTATCCATGAACCAGAGCCCACTTTTAAGCCTCTTTCCTTTTCTTATCTTTGTTGTGTCCTAAAAAGATAATCACTTAATTAAACGCTGATGATTTTTTTCTAACTGGACTCGGGCAAACTGACAGGCAGAACGATTCTTTCACTTTTGACAGAGGCTCAGGCATGAAGCAGCACAAGGTGGATGTAACTTTGGGACAAGAGACGAGAGAACGATGTAAAAATAAAAATAAAACAGGTCAAAAACGCTAAAGCAAATAATAAATTAAAGGGACACTTTGCAACTTTTAAATATTTTTAAATCATGTTCTTGAGCCAGTATGTGCTACAATGACCCTTTACAGGGTTAATGAAAGGCCACCCAGCCCCTGTCGCCCCCTGTGGCCAGAATATTCCACTTGCAACTTCACAGTTGCTGGTCCGGTCTGTTGGGAAAAATTCAGCTTGACATGCCTGGCGCTGCAGTCTGGTCCAACATGTTTCCTGCATGTTTTAGATCATGAACACAGCTGATTTGTTTGATTTAGTGATGAACCGCTCCTGTAGACACTAATGAAGGCTGAGGAGACATTTCAGCAGTTAGATTAAGGTGTTAAAAAGACAAACGCACAGCGAGGAGAAAAGTTTTACTTTCGGTTTCGCCAACGAACACTAGGGGGTGCTAAAAACAAGCCAAAACTGACTAGTGTCCCTTTAAGAGTTGTTGAATGCTTTTAAAATCGAATGATTAATTCACCACAGTTTAGATCTAGACTCTGCTCCGTATCATATCCCATCATGCATTTTTCATACAGTAGCAATACCATGAAGCTACTGCTTTTTCCCTGGTGGACACATGGACCGCACTTTAATGGACCTTTTTGGTCCTCTAAAGTGTGTGTGTGTATGGGGGGGGGGGGTACGCTTGCAGGGAAGTTCAAAGGGAGTGAGTATTAAAAAATAACGTGCGTCTCACAACAAGCACACACACTGTCAATTTCAATCTGTTGATATTTACTTTCATAAGAGGGGCAAGAACGGGAGAGAAACGCACGACAGACGGATGGTGATGACATCAGGATCGGGCAACAGATTGATAGAAAAGTAAATATTCCTGTGGTAGAAACCTTCAGATTACACGTCTGGTTAGATCTCAGCGTCCCCTTAGGTATTTTTCACAGCAAGTGTGTCTTCATATCTCTGTGTGCATGAACTGCAGTGGCTGGAGCACTAAACCACCACTACTTGGGGATATATGACGCTTTTGAATAATATATGTAGCATTTATTGCACGTGGGTGACCATTTTTGATGCCATGGTTGCAACATCACTACATTCTTTATTTTTCCCACATTGGGACAACGGTTGTAAATAAAACATGGAACTGTGTGTCACCAGTAAGAACGGGTGAAATGAGAAGCAACAATAGATGCACCGACACAATCTCACCCCCCCATGGGGCTCCAAATGTCAGGAGCTGGGTGTCACATTTAAAACACACTGAATAAGTTGTTTTGTTCTGACATGGAAGATGGTGATCCACTCTGAAATTGGATTTTTTTTGCTTCCGACAAACTCCAGCCTACCTTATTTAGGAAGATTGACAATAATACCAAACATGTAATACATAGAGATACATCAACAAGACAGTGCTACGATGTCTGTGGACTGTTTTGTGCAGACTGAGAGGTACAAGAGCAGCTTGTAACGCTGAATATGAATGTGTATGTTCAGAGGTATGGGGAAGGGCTGAATTGGAATTCAGTTTTGCTGGAAAACGCTCAACTTTGCATTCTGTGCTGGAGGCAAATTTGTGGAACTGACATTCCAAGTCACACATTTCTTGCTGGGAATTTCCTAATTTCTCATAATTCCAATTCTTGTATTTAAAAATGATTCTGGATTGCTTTGATTAAAGAAGACAAATTATTTGCACAATTATTGTCAGAAACTGCATCAAGAACCATCAAATTAGTCATCCATCTCTTGCCTTTCCAAGGTCAGGAGTAATAGGACTAACCCAAACATTCCTTTGTCCAGACATCCCTCCAGCACCTTGGGTATCCTGAAGTATTCCTTGTCCAGGAAGTGTATAAAATCCCTTCAGAGTAAGATGACTAGCAGACATCATAATCAGATGTTTTAACCACCTCAGCGGACTCCTTTTGATGAGAAGGAGCATCAACTATAAACCAAATTCTCCTACCGGTGAAGCTCCTTCTTCTCCAACCCCGGCTTTCCACCAGCTGCATAACCGTTGCATAACTTCTGAGAAGTGTAATTCACAGCTAATAAATGTACTAGTTAACGTGTTTGTTTCCACAGAGCGTGCAGCGGTGCATCTCAGATGCATATCACAAGTTTAGTGTTGTGGCTCTCCGCTAAACTCACGCTGCAAGTCTATTTTTACGTGTTACTCTTCGAAAACACATCAAGCTCAGCAGTATAGATCAGGCCAGACAGGAAGTAAAACATAGAGGCACTGTAAAGCATCCACCAACTTTCAAAATAAAAGACAGGTGCAGATTTCCTGTTTCTTAACTAGTAAAATAATAAATAAGTCATTACCTGTGAAGTACACTGTGGCTGAGGTAAACAGAACAGAAAATAAACCACAGACCTTTTGGATAAACGCTGCCATCTTGCTCCTTGCATGTTATCATGCGAACTGGCGAAATCACATGTGATCTTGTAATTCCTCTGTGATTTTGAGACATCGTGGGACCAGCTGTGTGGAACGCATTCGCTGCCACTTTGCATCTGAAATGCTCCCGGTATAAACTGCAGAGGTTGTGAGGAAAACATGTCTGTTACCTTAATTGCTGCTTACACACACCAGCTCCGGTGGCCTAGTGGTAGAGTGTCTGCCCCGGGACTGGGAGATCAGAGTTCGATTCCCGGTCGGGTCATACCAAAGGCTTTGAAAAAATGGGACCCAATGCCTCCTCGCTTGACACTCAGCACTAAGGGGTTGGATTGGGGGGTTAAACCACCAAATAGTTCCCGAGCGCGGCCACAGCTGCAGCTCACCGCTCCCCACCATGGGGATGGGTCAAATGCGGAGATGTAATTTCACATCTCGTTTCAGCTTATATCCAGGATCTTTTATGTTCAGCCTTATGACCAAGTGTGAGGGACCAAGTTGAATAAGTGGATGAACACAGGAAATCTCCAAAAAATCAAGGTTCTTTAATTTTCTTTTTCAAAAATAAACAAAAAGGAAAAAAAACCCTTATGAACTAGTGCCTTCTATGTTAAAGAGAGGGAAAAGTTAGAGACTAGCTGGAGCAGTAAATCTAGAGTTTTTCCTTTTTTTTCTCACCTCCTTCTTCAACATGACAAACCACAACATTCCTTTATTACAGCCTGCTCTTCCTCCAACACCATCACTCTAGCTAGCACAAGACACTTGAATTCCTCCTCTTGAGGCAGGCTGACTTCAAACCAGAAGGAGCATTCCATTCTGATATTATTTCTACTAAAAATGTACATTCTGCCAGGGGCGTGTCCAGGGCGTGGCCTGGGGTAGCACATGCCACCCTTGAAATCTGACTGGCCACCCTAGGTGCCACCCCACAGAGTTCCATTTAAAATGTCTTTACATTGTCCACAAAAGGCTTGGGATCATGAACCCCAAAACAGTAGGTGGCAGCATGCACCTTTAACATTCTTTAAAGCCCCAGCCCCCTACGGAACATTTCTGTATTATTTTCATTCTTTATTTTTTTATATTGACATAAATATTTAGAATCCTGGCCTCATTCCCACTCCACTCCACTTGGTGGCAGTAATGCACCAAGAAGTGGATTGCTAACCACCACAAAACTAGAAGAAGAAGAAGGCCCAATCCCAATACTCGCACTTGCACCCTTGCGCCCTTCAATTGCGCGTTCCTGGCCAGGTGCAAGTGCATAGGGTGTCCATATTCCCAAGTGCAGAAGTTGACCACGCCCATTTTGCACCTTTAATTTGCACTTTGCCCAAGTCTGCAGCGATGCAGACTTCGGACAAGGGTATTACCCACAATCCATTGCTGTGTGGGAATTTTTAGAAGAAGGCGGAGCAATGGCTCAAGTGCCTTTTAGTTCATTTTAATATGCTTAATGATATTTATTCATGCTCTGAATGTTTTAGACTAAGATATAAATGTGCACACAAATTAATTTCAATTTAGTAAAATAATTGTTTTTTTTGTTTGTTTGAAAGCTGTTAATAAAGATTTTTTAAAAAGCACAAACAGCGACAGGCATCCTAGCATGCATCGTGGTCGATGACCTAATGCTCACTGTCCCAATTCGGCAATTATTTGCACACTTGTGTATACGCACTCGAAGCCTTACTGCGCACTTCCTCTAAGCGCACTTCACAGACCGGTGTAGGGCGCAGTGCGAGTATTGAAATTGGGCCGAAGAAGAAGAGAGGAACAAGCTCAGAAATTCACTAGAATAAAAATAAAAACATAGGTGCCACCTGTGCATAAACAAGTGCCCCACCTGGGCCACCCCACTTTATAAAGCCTGGACACGCCACTGCATTCTGTTAGACACCAGATCTTTTATGCAAAACTTGGAGTTACTTCTGAGGACTTTCAGATGTTTAATTATCAACTGTAATGTACAGAAACCCATTTTAGAATAGAAACAGACTAAACTACATCAGCACTTTCCTCTGTCTCATTACAAACAGCTTTGACAGGAAATAGTTGAACAAGCATTTAAAAGGGACGTGACTGTAACAAGGGATGAGATTACAGAGGCTAACAAGTCAATGTAATGAACAAACGGCAGGATAAAAAAATATGCCTTTTCAGATAACAGGAAGCTAATTGTAAAATCTCATAGCACACTCTGGCACTTAACTGCATAATGCAGATATTCTCAGGCTGGACTGTAATGATGAAACCTGGTTTAGACGTGAGAGGATGATTTAGCTGTTAGGAATACCCATCCCAACACTAAAACACACACACACACACACACACACACACTCCGCCCTACCCACAAGACAACGCTGAGAGCAAAACACTGGATAAAAGCTTGCTTTTATGAAGATAAGGGGACTAGCTGAGAGCGAAGCAAGATAAAAGCCCGGCGAAGATAACGGCTGGCTGTGTAATATGTAGGACTATTTCTTAATGGAGGCGATGACTCATCAGAGTTGGGGAGCTGAGGGATTAAATGTAACAGGATTATATGAATCTTATTATTAAAAAAAATAACTATAGCTGTAATCTGTTACAGTTGCTGAAATAAGCACAATCAGATAATAATTGTTTGTTGTGACCTTTGTTTTGGAAACATGACTGACATTTTTAATGAGTAATTAATCCCTTGTCACAGCTGTCTCGACTACAGTAATGTTGATTAGCAAAAGCTAATGTATTAAATAATAATTTAACAACTGATCACACAGCTGATGCAGTCATTTGATTCACACCAACATGTTCTCTAATAAAAGACGTCTTTAGGGGAACATTTTACACCTCTGATGTGGTTTTCTCCAGAACCAAGTCTTTTATTTACATCATCCTTTAAAAACATTTTAGTTGATCTAAAATTAGACTAACTTTTCTGGGAAGAAAACAAGTAAATGGTTAATTTACTGCATTTATTTAGCGCTTTTCTTATCTTCCAGGCCACTCAAAGAGAAGCACTTTAGCTATTTATGTATCATTGCACACCATTAAAATTCTGGTCTATAAGTTAGTGAAATACCAAATGAGCCAATAAAAGGATTTTATTGAAGCTATACAGAAAACTATACTGTAATTTTGTGGACATCGATAAGTGATTACGCTTTGAAGGCAACACAAATCAAGAGAACTGGCTGTTCGTAGGACACATTCATTTGTATATTTTTATGAATATACATATGTGAAGAGCTGGTTGTTATTCTCTTCATGTGCAAAATCACTTGTTGCTTTCTGTTCCATTTGCATGAACTGTACTTGCCAAAACAGCCTTTGTCCACTCAGCACTTGGCTTTGAACACACTGCAGAATGACTGGAAAATAACAGAAATCTTCATTGAGTGCTTTTAAAGCTGTTATAGCGAATCTGCAAACAAGCTAGGTTTTCAACGCAACTGGAACACTCACCCCTCCCCTCGGGTATCTTCCATGAGACGCTACTTCTGAAACCGGAAACCCGCATTTCAAGAGGAAAAAAGATAGTGTGGTAATATAGTCGCTGTATTATAGGTCCAAATGTCTTTTGTTGTCCACGACTTCAAATGCTTCACACTCGGCTGTGAACCGTTCCAGCGAAAGCTGGAAATCCCGGTCTGATGAAGCCAACAGGACCACATCATCCGCAAAAAGCAGAGACCTGATCCTTAGGCCACCAAAACGGATCCCCTCACCACCTTGGCTGCACCTAGAAATTCTGTCCATAAAAGTTATGAACAGAATCGGTGACAAAGGGCAGCCTTGGCGGAGTCCAACTCTCACCGGAAACGAGCCCGACTTACTGCCGGCAATGCGGACCAAGCTCTGACACTGGTCGTACAGGGACCTAACAGCCCGTATCGAGGGGCCTGGTACCCCATACTCCCAAGCCCTTTTCAGATTGACATTCTGGAATATGTGTGGACAATTCAGTCCGGTCTTTAACCAGAACTGTGTTTTCAGACACACTTTTGCACCGGAACATGTCCTTTCGGCTGCCTTCACACAGCAGGGAAAAGTTCCAGATGTCTGAGGGGGAGGAGGTGGGAAGGCTGTACCCAGATATTGCATAAACATAGTGCGGCGGGCGTACATGCGTCATTTCCCCAAACAAAGCTAGTAAGTGATAGAATTCCTCTCACTGATCGGACTTATGTTAAGCACAATTCTGCGCACACGAAGACGCATAAGAGACCTGGATGATGAAGCTCAATGGTTATTAAAGGAATCACGGAAGTGCTGTGATGCGCTCCGTCGCGCTTCCAGGAGACGGTACCGTAGGAGGCGAGCTACCATGGTTCGCCACATGCTACAGGAGCGAGCTACCCGGCGTATATAGAAACATTCATGACCAAGTGGCGAAGTTTTCTGGTCAGACGTGTTGAAAAACCTTGCCTTCCTGGTCACGTGATATATGTAATCTAGCTCCCCTCCTCTTCCTCCTCCCTGTCTGGAACTCGACCTCACCAGTCTGAAGCAGCCACCCTGTCCATGACGAGTCCGGTCCTGTTACTAGGGCCTTCGTCTGGTCTAATTCAGGAAAAGGTTAACCGGATATTTGTATTCAGACACAAACGTCTTATGAACAGAGTCCCGAACATTTCCGTTTTTCATGGCCTGTCTGACGGGGGCTCCAGAGTACCCCCCACAGGGCCCCGTGAGGGACATGGTCGAACGCCTTCTCTAAATCCACAAAACACATGTAGATTGGTCGGACAAACTCCCACGCCCCCTCCAGGACCCCCCCAGGATATAGAGCTGGTCCAGTGTTCCACGGCCAGGACGAAAACCACATTGCTCCTCCTGGATCCGTGGTTCGACAATCCGACAGACCCTCCTCTCCAGAACCCCTAAATAGACCTTACCAGGGAGGCTCAGGAGTGTGATCCCCCTGTAGATGGAACACATCGTGGTCCCCCTTTTTAAATAGGGGGACCACCACCCCGGTCTACCAATCCAGTGGAACTGCCCCTAATGTCCACACGATATTGCAGAGCCGCGTCAACCAACACAGCCCCGCAGCATCCAGAGCCTTAAGGAAATCCGGGCGGATCTCATCCACCCCCGGAGGAGTTTTTTGACCACCTCAGTGACCTCAGCTCCAGAGATTGGAGAGCCCAACCCAAAGTCCCCAGACTCTGCTTCCACCCTGAAAGACGTGCCGGTGGGATTGAGGAGGTCTTAGTCAAGGTCAGCAGCACACCCTCTCCACTGTAAACAGTGTTGGTAGTGCCCTGCTTTCCCCTCCTGAGGCGTCGGATGGTGGACCAGAATCTCCTCGAAGCCATACGGAAGTCTTGTTCTATGGTCTCACCAAACTCCTCCCATGCCTGGGTTTTTGCCTCCGTGACCAGCCAAGCTGCATTCCGCTTGGACTGCCAGTACCCTATCAGCTGCCTCCGGAGTCCCACAGGCCAAAAAAAATCGATAGGACTCTTTCCTCAGCTTGACAGCATCCCTGACCACCGGTGTCCACCAGCGGGTTCGGGGATCCCCCGCTGTGCAGGGTTTGGTATTGTCGTAGCTAAACATCACACACAAAACATATAACAAGCACTAGACACCATGTGCCATCTTTGCCTGAAACTCTGGTTGTCATCCCTATTTTCAATAACTTACATGCAACTGAACAGTTTCCATTATAACTTTAGGAAACAATCATTGAATTTACAAATCATTATTGTTTTTGGTCTTTCATGGCTGCCACAGTCTACTGGACACAGAACACACAAAAGTGGCTAAATCTAAAAAACTGAAGCCCAATGAGAACAGCGAACGCCAAGGGACCAGCGAAATCCAGAACATTCCACCAGTTAATAAACAGTTGGACCTAAACTCACTCTGATCTACATCTCTGGCCTTTTTGTCCAAGGAGCTCAGTTAGCTGACGCTAAAGCTACAAACAGATAAATGATATCATATGTGCGTAATCAACAGGAAGCCACAATATAATCTCAAAGCTGGTGACAGCATCTATAATAGTGCTAGTTATCATTTAAGCAGCTCATCGTGATCCAAATAAGTGAATTTATCTGACAGCAAACAAACAGGCAAAACAATAACAGAAAGAACCACATCTCTGCTAATGTGCTGCGGAGAGCAAAGTGAGACGGAGGGAGAAAAGATATAATAATGTTCACACTGAGGTATTGGACTTCACTTAATCCCAATCATGTGCTAATGTTGCTTTGATGGTGTTGGGAACACATTTCCCTCCCACTCATTCGTTGTGCAGACAGACGGGGACGAGAGCAGATGCTGCCGCTATGAAGACAGATCGCTGTGGACCGTTATCCTTTCTGTGCTGTGATGGTGGGGTAAACAGGGATTATTGGGAATAAAAGAAGCACCACATTCCTACATTCAATGGCATAAAGGCAGTGGAAACCTCATGACCCACCCACCAAAAAAATAAAATACATCTGTATTTGTTCATAAGCATTACCAACATCAGTTATTTATTGAAAATAAACTATATCTTTGTCTTTGCTAGACATCTAAACAGAAAGAACCTGGAGCAGTTCTGATGTTTTACAGATGTTCAAATATCTTATTATGTTGGTGGTTTGCTCATCTACATAGCTATGTTGGTAATGTACATGCGCTGCATGTAAGTAAGTAAGTAAGTAAATTTTATTTGTATAGCACTTATCACAGAAAAAGAATCACAAAGTGCTTCACAAAGATCAACAAAACACAAGATAGTCATCATAAAATGATCTTAAAACAAAACAACAGAATATCATAAAATCATTAAAAATCAGAAAACAGAAAGTCATAAAATTATAAAAATGATAAAACAAATGAAAGATGATTATAAATACAAGTTAGAAAAAA
>SSNS01000068.1:431156-551205 GCA_006937985.1 Aphyosemion australe | reverse complement strand
GCCACGACTTTTTCTAAGATTTTAGAGATAAAGGGCAATTTAGAAATGGGTCTGTAATTATTAGGCTGAGAGGAGTCCAAACTGGGTTTTTTCAGGATCGGTTCAACAACAGCATGTTTGAAAACAGAAGGTACAGAGCCAGATTGGAGAGATAGATTAATAAAATCCACAATGCATGGGCCAATTTGGTCAAAGACCTTAAGAAGCAAAGTGGTTGGGAGAAAATCAACAGGGCAGGAAGTTGGTTTCATGTTTTTCTGAATGAGACAGATGTCCTGGAGATTTACAGGAGTAAAGAAGGACCATGACTGGGAGGGAGGTGGCTGGATGGGAGAATGGGAAGAGGATGGGGGTGGAAAACTTGCCCTGATATTTCTGATTTTATTCTCAAAGAATGCAAGAAAGTTGTTACAGTCAGACCTTGAGAATACAGGCATGTGAGGGGCGTGAGGTGAGACAATCTGGTTTATGGTGTCGAACAAGACTTTAGAATTATTTTTGTTTGAGGAGATCAGCTGAGCAAAGTAAGCAGCCCTGGAGTTTGTGTGTGTGTTCTTGTGGCCTATTGCTCAAGAAGGCTTTGCTCTGGCCTCTGGATTGATGACCCTCTTGGCTGTTCGACTTCCAGAGAAGAACTCTTCACTTTATGGTCCTTTGGCCCCTCGATGTGCCAGGAGTCTGATGAAAACTTTTTCTGCAATTTTTACCCATGTGGGACCAGTGTGTGTGTGTGTGTGTGTGTGTGTGTGTGTGTGTGTGCGTGCGTGTGTGTGTGTGTGTGTGTGTGTGCATGGTGCAGACAAGGCAGTGCAGTCATACTCATCCGTCTTCACACAATCTCCTTGTGGTGTGACCTTCCAGTTACTAAACACAACAAACAAGCTTGTTCTGTAGCTCCAGCTGATCATTCAGTTACCCCGGCTTCACACTGGAGGCATCAGTGGCGTGGAATGGCAGTGGAACATCGCTGCTTCAAATAGAATCTGTTATAGTCTATGGAGTTGATCCACACCAGCTGCGGCATGGACATTTTCAGGCGCGTCCCAGAAGCGGCATTGCCGCGCCGCAAAAGATAGGATCAGGTTCTATTTTTGCCACGAGCCACTTCTGGGACAAGTCCATTTCCGCAGTTACCATAGGACTAGACAGGAAATCACACACGGTTCCAGTGTAAAACGTCTGGTAATTTTCAAAATAAAAGACAATTGCTGCAATGCCATTTTATATCTATGTAGATTACGCCAATACATGTGACCTAATGGCTTATTTACTCCCAGGATTCTTCGAGAAGTGCAGCGGTGTGTTTTCCATGGCTTTAATCCTGGCAGTGGAGAGGAACTACATTATTTATGACATTAAACAGCGATGTCAAACATGAGTTCCTTCTTCTTTTTGGGGTAATGGCGGATGGTATAAACAAACAGTGACCTTTGAAGTCTTGAGAGATTTTGTGATCTTGCAAGTCTGCTGAGGAGGATGCCGAGAAGCCGCACTGTGGCTGAGACTCTCCCGGTGTGGATTTGCATGCAGCGAAGCACGTGAGTAAACCATTCTGCTGCTGTTCCGCATCACTGATGCCTTCAGTGTGAAGTTGGGGTTAGCAGGGCGAGCAACAGGGCCAATGCAAAAGGGATGATGACACCCAGAGAAGACGCCAAAAAGTTTCCAGAGTGTGAGAAGAGGTCCAACTCAAGCTGCCTTCAACAACAAGGTAAATGTAGTGTTGAATCGTAGGACACATTTGAAGAAAATTCCTTGTAAATGAGTGATTCCTTTGGAGAAATGTCATTGTAAAATTGCTGTTGGGTGTTGAAACCTATCCAAAAATAAAAAATAGAAATACATTCTAGCATCCTAGAAATCTTGATCAAAACGGCTTGTTTCTACATTGATTACACATTTTTTAAGGAGTTTAACATATTTACCACAGCAAACAGCTAACAAATTTTATAATCTAGGGATTAAAAGTGTTTATTTAGATTCTCTGTTTTTAAAAGGGAATCTTTAATGTTGTTAAACTGATGGCATTGTTTTAGTGAACTTCTTTGTTGCATTGTTCAGAAATCTGGCAGAATGTATTTTGAAAAATGATGGTGTAAAGACCCCACGGTGACATTTTGGCTCATAAAAACCAAATTTGTTTTAATGGTTAGAAACCACATATGTCACGGAAGTTATTGCTGCCTTTTGCCTCCTGCATGTCACATTCTTCTTTTATCCATCTGCTTCCTGATTTCAGGCACCCCCGTTTCGGGGTAAATTCATTCTCTCCTCCCCACTTCGTCCTCTATCGCAACATCCGTCTTCACTTCAGTCAAGGTCGGCTCATATCTGCGCCTGTTTTCCTTTTGCTGTCTCTGCTCATCCTTTCCACCCTATGACCTCTACATTTACACACACACACACACACACACACACACACACACACACACACACACACACACACTACATGGTATGCATTTGACCCTTGACGTACTGTATACAACATTCATGAGTCCTTTGTGTCTTGGGAGCATTAGTGGGGGAAAAGCTTTATCTTCCAGCATATATAGAGAAACATGATTTTTTTAGGTGTAAGAGTGCAAAAAAAAAGGTGCTTCTGTCATTGTGAAGCTGATGATCAGGTGTGCTTTCAGGTTTTGTCCGTTAAAGGGACACTTTTCAACTTTATTATGTTTTTAAATCATGTTCTTGAGCCAGTATGTACTAAAATGACCCTTTACAGGGTTAATGAGAGGCTACCCAGCCCCTGTCGCCCCCTGTGGCCAGAATATTCCACTTGCAACTTCACAGTTGTCGGTCTGGTCTGTTGGGACTTAGGAAAATTCAGCTTGACATACCTGGTGCTGCAGTCTGGCTCCAGCATGTTTCCTGCATGTTTTAGATCATGAACACAGCTGATTTGTTTGATTTAGTGATGAACCGCTCCTGTAGACACTAATGAAGGCTGAGGAGATACTTCAGCAGTTAGATTAAGGCAGTGGTTCTCAATTAGTGGGGCGCGCCCCCCATGGGGGGCGCAGGAGAAGAGCTGGAAGGGCGTGGCAGACGCACCCGACCCCCACCACCACTCCCACCCCGCTCGGAGCCTTCCCACGGAGAATACAAGGGTATTCCCTCCACTGTCAGTCCAATAAATGAGGATCACAGACTCATTTGTGAACACAGAAAAAGTCCAAACATGATTTTTATTTAATGGAAAGGCAGTGCATGTGTTAGATGGACGAGAAATTTAGATTTTTCTTACTTTTTGTTTCATTTTATATTTGTTGTTTGGTAGAGTGACGTATGAACGGCCCATATTAAACACGGTTATGTTAAAAAGAAGCCTCATCTTGTTTCCCTGCGGTGCCCACCATAGTGGTATTTTATTTAAATAAAATGTTTTTTAACATAACTTTCTTTTTGTCTTATATGAGAAATTGAAAGAATCGCTGCTGCATTTGCACGCAACCAGAAGCCGCATTTTCCCTTCACTATCATTTTAAAAATAATAATAAACATTCAATAAAACCACTAATTATCCATTCATTTTAATTAATATTTAGTCCACACAAGCTGACCAGAGAGCCCCAGTAACATAGAAACAATGCAATTAAACAATTTCACTTAAATTATCAACATTTCACCTGCTGTGGCCTGAACGCACATTCCTTCTGCTCCGGCGTAAACCTGATGGTCACCTGCTTGTGCGTAATCAGATGTTTCTATGGAGCTGCTGAAGAGACTAACAAGGTTCTGGACTTTTGCCTCAGACAGACTCATGGCTGTTTAAATGTTATGATGATTCAGAGCTCCGCTGACACGCTGGATCCGAAGATCCAAGCAGCTACTAGAGTAACGGGTTCTACTTCAGCCAGAGTTTTAAAATCAGGAAGCATTTCTCCAAATGAAATAACCAGAAGTCTACCAGACTCTCTGAAAGAAGGGTTTCCACTTTCCAGATCTAGAAGCTCTCGACATTTGCGCTCTTGTGCACAAGTCTGTCAGACGTGCTCTGAGCTCCTATTGCGCGCCGCTTGTGCGCACTGCCAGATGCGGAGAATAACACAGATGCTCCGATGTAAATCTTTCCATGATGTTACCTCCACGATGGATTCTGTGGGTAACGGGTAAAATATCTGCGCACCTGCATGAATCATTAACACACTTACTCACGGACAAATAAATAAATAAACAAATCACCTCTTGGTGATATAGATGGTTGACTAATTTGTCTACTCTCCCAACCACACTCTCACCCCTGCTCTGGCATCAAGATCATTCCCCCGCACTTTCCCCTACCGCCCTAGCCTAGTGAACTAGACCAAATTCTTGCTTTGCAGAGTTTATATATTCACATATATAGGATGGCTAGCCAGGCTACTACCGCCTGACATTCGCCGACGAACTATCAGCGCGTTATATGGCAAGCCGTTTAAATATTTATTCCAGAGTGGATATGTATTCAGATATCTATAATTCTATTGTTCCTAGCAAAAATTAACATTTCAGATATCCATAAAACAATCTTACTGTACACAATGAACATTGTGCAACCCTCCCCCGCACATTCGGAGGTGGGCGCGACAAAATCCATGTATCCTAGGGGGGGCTTCACTGAAAGTAATTGAGAACCACTGGATTAAGGTGTTAAAAAGACGAATGCACAGCGAGGAGAGATACATTTTACTTTCGGTTTCGCCAACGAACATTAGGGGGTGCTAAAAACAAGCCAAAACTGACTAGTGTCCCTTTAATGTAGAAATATGTGTTGGATCAGTGCACCATCAAGCTCTTCTAGTTTCTTCATTGTTTACTAATTCTAGTTGTCATACTTGTTTACAGCTCAGGGTGAGAGCACCAAATATTGAATAATAAACTTTCATGAATCCCATAATAGAGAATCTGAATAGCTTTACAGAGGCGGTAATAAGGCCTGTGGGAGGGAGAGAGTTTTGTTTCTCAGCAGAAATGAACTAAGTTCTTGTATTTGCTACTGGGTTCTGTGCAGCAGACCCAACTGGGCTCACACAAGTAGATGAATGACGTAAACTTTGTTGCATGTTGTCTCTTTCACCGCATTGCAATACACCATATTACACCTGCTTTTGTTGTGGGACCTAATTTTCAGTCAGGGCAATTTTAACAGCTTTTTAATATTATTATTTTCAATCGCACAAAATAAAGAGACTGAGCTCCATAACTGCTGCCAATATCCCCCTGACTCCAGCGCCAGAAATAACGCAGCATATTAAAGACGGAATACTTCATTGCTTTTTGGCAATTTAATCTTCATTTATGGCTGGAAACCTGTAAAGCATTTCCTGCACAGTGATCTGAATGGCAATAAAACAGCTAGAGGTCAGTTATGTGAAACATTTTCATTACTGGGTAAGTTGTCAATATTTGAATTTATTCCATTTAGGCTTGTTTTATTTTATTTGTGCGTGTGTGTGTGTCTGTGTGTGTGTTAACTGCAAATTGATGAATTTTTCACTTTTTTGTGTCTGAAGTGGGAACAAATATGAAGTTTTTTGGTGTAAACGGCCAATTTCCTCTCAGATCACATGTTGTCCTTCAATATTATAATGGTTATATTAAAAACATGAGAATAAAATTTGAAAATATGCACAACAATTGGATCTGTTTATAAGTATTTCTTTAGAATGTAATATGTCACTGCAATTATATTTCTTCAAAGGTTCCAACTACGGGGGAGCTAGGGGGAGCCTGGCTCTGGCCCTGGAGTATCACCGTCCTCTCTTAACAGCGTTTCCACGGGGCTCCCCTAGAAACCTGTGTGTAATTCGAGCCCTGGTAAAGACTGAGGCAAGACTAACTTTAAAATGTAATATTTTATTTAAATTGTGCACGTGAGTAGTACTTTTAACCATCTGCTATTAAAAGTCTCTGAATGTAATTCCCATGGACATCTTCAACTGATTCATTTTATGAGTCAATGTGATTCAACATGGCTGCAACAGCCAGATGACCTTAGAAAACATATTAATGGCTAAAACTGAGTGAATTTACTAACATGGAGCTAAGAATATGAGTTATTAGCCGAGAGCCCCCACCACCACCACATACCTTTTTCATGTAAGATCTTTATTTAAAACTTTGGCATTAACTGAAAGATTTTGATCAAACTCTCAAAGTCTAAAACTTTTTTAGCCTACCTCGTTCAACAGAGCCACCATAAATGAGTTCAGAAAACAGAAAAAGTAGATATTTTGTTTCAGTTTCAAGGGCAATGAGCTAAAATTGGGTGTCATGGGGTCTTCCCCAACACAACATTAGCATTAAAGGTTGACTATGGAACACGGACACTATAGTGACATCTAGTGTTTACAGGTGGTATTGCAACAACAGAACTAATTTTCCAGCCGTCGGGGTGTTGGTTCACTGCTGATATGTGAAGTGACCAGCCAGCACCATGTTCAGTGATGAATCGTACAGGGTAAGGACTAATTTCTACTACTAAGCTTATTTTACAACAGTATTTACCGTTAGAACATCTTCTGGGCTCAGAATCAGCCGCCATTTTACACAGTCCCAGCCTCGCCTTGCTGAGCGGACTTTTAACCGCAACAGTGCCCTCTAGTGGCTGGTAGATGTAAACATAATCCCAGTGTCGTGCCTGTCAAAATAAAATTTTGATTATTTTTTAAAATATAGCTTTTAAAGGAAAAACTACATTCATTCTGCATACCTCTAAACACCCCGTAGAGGTTTTTAAAATATAGCTTTTTATTAAAATGTTCCATAATTCCACCTTTACCTATAGGAGTCACCACTTATTTGTCTTGCAATCTTCGTTCAGTGTAATACTGATCAACCTTTGAGGTCAACGTGAGTCAAGATGTCTGCTACTTCTGATCTAAATGAGCAAAAACAATGAGGTCTTTCTCAGTCACTTTTGAGCCTAAACTTGATACAATAATTGCTGAGAGTTATTCTCAACATTTGCTCTGGATTCTTGCTGTTTTACCAAGATTTGCTGGTATTGAGTGAGGTTGTGCCAGATTTTAACTTTAATTATTGACCAAAACAGACATTTCTAAACAAAAATTAATAAAATGCTCATTTTATGTTGGTTTGACTCCAATACGGTGTCGGTACCAGATCTGCTCGGGTGCAAGATTGGCTCGGGGTCCTGCGCCTGCCGATGACGTCACACTAGATGATTGGCTGAACGTAAGACTTACAGAAGTTACGATACCACGTTCATAAAAGTTACGTTAGCACGTTGACAATGAAGATTTTGATTGGTTTGAACAAAATTGCGGTTGTAGTCCTTGTGGTTGTAGTCCTGTAGTCCAAAAACAAACACTTTTCGGGGAAAATATGTTTGTTTTGCCAAAGGAAACGTAAAATAAAAGCAAAAATACCAATTGATAAACAGAGATCCTCAGCAGCTCTTGATTTTGATGAAAAGGGGCAAAATAAAAATAAAATAACTATTGAACAAATAGCAAGCAACATTTTGAATGAATGAATGGATTTAAGAACTAACAAAATATACAGAATTCCACATAAAAACAGAAATGGCTGCTAATTCTGTAAATACATTTACAATTTTTCCACATATAAAAACTGTTGTGCTTTTTGGAAGTCTGGTGTTGGTTTTATGTAGTTTCACATTCTTTACAAAACTACGACAATATGGTGTTATTAACAAAAACAGCTATAACGCAAATATTTAGGCGGTAAGAAACAAGACAAAAATGCTAAACTCTTTCCAAAACTTATGTGTGAAATCCGAGTGGATTTGCCGTAGTTTGACGTCATCATCGGCAGACGAAGGACCCCGAGCCGATTTTGCACCCGAGCAGATCTGGTACCGACAACGGCAACTTGCCATTGCGTACTGCTTTTAAAGCAGGCATTCTGCCATCAAAGTTAAAGTCCCAAGTATTCATCACACACTGGTGAAATTACATCTCCGCATTTGACCCATCCCCATGGCGGGGAGCGGTGAGCTGCAGCTGTGGCTGTGCTCGGGAACTATTTGGTGGTTTAACCCCCCAATCCAACCCCTTAGTGCTGAGTGTCAAGCGAGGAGGTATTGGGTCCCATTTTTTCAAAGTCTTTGGTATGACCCGACCGGGAATCGAACCCTGATCTCCCAGTCCCGGGGCGGACACTCTACCACTAGGCCACCGGACCTGGTCTTCCAAGCTGATCTATTTGCATTTGTAGGTGACATGGATGCTAAAGAAAGTAAAAATTATATTTATTCTCCATAGCAACCTTAAAGGAGTCATCACCTGAAATCTTCACTTTTCCACTTGAAAACATGTCTATAATGTCTTCCTAATGATTTTTCACTGGCTGAGAAGCCGATATTTAACATTGAAGCATTTGTTTACTCTTGCCTTCTTCAACCAGCTCACATGCACCCCACGAGCACGAGCACGCGCACTCCAACACGAGAACTTGAGCTCTGGCCTATATGTCGGCACAAATGCCAGATATAACCAAATATGCAGCGAACAAACCAGCACAACAAAGCTCATTTCAAATACAGGCCATTTACCATTTACCATGTCACCTGCCGCGAAAGCGGCGTGTAATGAAATAGCAGCGTTTTGCCCGCGAGCTCCCTTCCAACCGGGAGTGCTTCTGACGCGAAATGGGAGGGAAAGCGTTCCACACAGCCGATCCCGTGAGGTCACAAAATCACGGGAGAATTGCAACAGCACACGTGATTTCAGAAGTCCACAAAATAAAATGCAAGGAGAAAGGCTGCATGTATCCAAAAAAGTCTGTGGTTTATTTTCTGTTGGGTTTACATCAGCTATGGGAATTTCACAGGTCCTGCACGTGACTTTTATTTTGGACGTTTCCAGATGTTTCACACTGCCTTCGTGTTCAACTTCCTGTTTATCCTGAACTAAACTGCGGAGTTTGACGTGTTTCGGAAGCATAGCGCGTAAAAAATAGACTCGAGACGTAATGATAGCATCCCGTCGTTCCCCTTCTGGGAACGTTACACATAGCTGCCGGTGGAAAGACCCTGTCCACTATAACGGCGGCTGATTGCAGCTCAGTACGTTTTGCGGCCGTTTCGCTGTGGAAAGCTGGTGTCAGTGTGAAGGAGTGGGTTGCTCTGGAATTCCACGCATCACTAGCTAGAATGATAGGAAAAGTCCTTCTCAAGTAACAAAACTTGGATATTTTGGATCAGTTCAGAATCTTTATAAATAAGAATCTCAATTTGGATGCAAATCAATGTTTTTCTGGCACCTCTATAGAAACTTTGCATTTCAGGTGACAGAGAGAGCATACAGAGATGAGTGGAGGGAGAAAAATAATAGACATTTAAGAACAAGAATGAGCAAATCGGCGAATGAAACAGAATTTTAGATTTTTTTCCGAGTCCAGTTACGATCTATAATCGGAATGGAGACACCTACTCATCACAAGATTGTGGGAAGGTGCCACATCGCACATTTTCTGAAGCAGACTTTTTCTTTTTCATTGCAGCACACCACTGCTCCTCAGATGTCCAGCAGTGACTCACTGGAATCTGATATGAAACTGAAACAACCATTTAAAACCAAGCTAGTGCAATTTGCTTATTGTTAAATTCACACTTATTAAATGTAGTAAAGGTGCAAAAAAAATCCAAGATTCTGCAAAACCTAAAATAGTTTTATGGTATAAACTAAACTTGTGAACTTGCAGCTTTGAGGGGTTTTAAAGTATTAATTTATTCAATGAGAGGAAAATTGATGAACTTCCTTGTTTTAGGATACATGTGTGACAGAAATGCCTACCTTCTCCTGATCACCATATGTTCATAATTAAACACATGAAAGAACTAAGCAACACCTCTTTATTCATTTGGCTTCCATCTGTTTTACTTTTCTGTTGTAATAGATTACTTCAACAAAAGCCCACAGCAACAAGAGACAATGGAAATAGAGATTTATCTGTGGAATTAAATTTAAGAGAAAAAGAACATTTTTGATGGACTAAACTTATCCAAGTCTTGTTTGCCAACCTGTTTGTGTTTGTTGGCTTCTAAAATTCAATTTCCACATAATGTTTATTCTAAATGGACTTTAATTTCTGCTATTAGTTTTTTATTTTTATTCACGAGCATATAAAAATAAAACTGTAACCCACTTTTTTATCTTCATCATTAACAGTCTGAATTTTTTTCCTTCAAAGAAGCAACAGAGATAAAACCAAAACTCCCATTTTTATTTATTCACTGCTTTTACCAGCTGCATTTGCTGCTTTTTGCATGTTGTTTAATCTATTATTGACAGAACTTTTCTTTGAGTGTTCACAGTCTGTCAGAGGTACACAGGTGTGATGGGAGGGGATATGGACCTAATGGCATCCAGACAATAAATAAGAAAACAGCTCAGGACTGTTTGTCTCTCAGAAAATGCAGCAAGGAAAAAAGTGAAATAAAATAAGTTTTTAAAGGCCAAATTCACTGAGGAACCATTTTTATTTGTTAATTTTTGAAATGAGATCATTCTGAGTTTTCTCAGTTTCTGATGGGCAGCAGTAGCTCAGGAGGTAGAGCGGGTTGTCCAGTAATCGGAAGGTTCAATCCCGGCTCCCCCCATAGAATACTGCTGTTGTGTCCTTGGGCAAGACACTTAACCCACCTTTCCTGCTGGTGGTGGTCAGAGGGACCGGTGGCGCCAGTGTTCGGCAGGCCTCGCCTCTGTCAGTGCGCCCCAGGGCAGCTGTGGCCACGATGCAGCTCATCCCCACCAGTGTGTGAATGTGTGGATGACTGATTGATTGATTGATTGATTGATTGATTGATTGATTGATTGATTGATTGATTGATAAGACTTTATTGTCTGTGCCCCAAAGGAGTCACAGAAATTTCCCTTTTGACACGCTCATGAGACAATCGAACCATAAAATACAAACAGACCATTAAAATAATAATAATAATAAAAAAAATAAAAACAATATACTACAATTTAAAACCTACTTCATCTTGTGTTTGTGAAGCCCCTTGGGGGGTTGTAGAACCCTAAGAAGGTGCTATACAAATACAGGCCATTTACCATCTTACCATTTAACATGAAGGCTAAATGTGAAAATAGTCTTCTTCACCTATTTCCTAGTCTGGCAAGGCAAGGTAGAAGCTAACCGTTAGCATTAGCAACTCCACCACACAGCAGAACTCCTCCAGGCTTGTGTTATTTGTGGAGATAAAACATCAACGTTGCAGAGCAAACAGTCAGTGGTAGAGTCGTGTTGCTGTTATCCAATCAGAGGAGAGATGTCAGAATATCAGGAAATAAGACTCTATCCTGCCGTCTGAAGTTCAGCTCTGATGTGGCTCACTTCTACTTACTGAAACAGGAGCGCCAGAGCTTTTTTCCGCAGGGATCGCCTCATAAGGCATTCATATATACAAGAGACCACTGCACATGTGTTGAAAAATGAGTGAACTTGGTTTTTAAGGATATTAAGCAATACACAACTTTATTTTTCTCAAGTGAAGCAACCAAAGTGTTGTATAGAATAACTGCATGATGCTGTAATTAATCAAAAACCAGTTGTCTCCCTTATACACAAATAAGAAATAAAAACAATTGTCTATTTGCAAGAGTTAAACTGAGTAAACTGAAGGGCTGATACTGTCAAATGACTCAAATTACTTTATTACAAAAGAAAATTCTGAATATAAAAGTTGGGGACCATATCAAACATGAGCAACGAGAAACACCTTCAGGAAGAAAAAATAGGTAGCATGACATCTTTATCTTTGAGACCAGCAAAATGCGGTGTCCTGGATGATCCTGCTTAAAGGGTAGAGATGAAAAAATGTCCCATGTGGAACATCATTGATCCATGTGCTGGAATGTTGAGCATAAAGGTTGAGCATAAAAAGATGAATGATCTCAGCTCAGCTGATGATTTGAAATCTCAGTTTGAAATTTCAGTTTCAGATCATTTCCTCATTCAGCTCTATGCACCTGTCAGATACGTGATCAGGTTGTAAAATAAAAAGTGTCAGAGACAGAGCTAGCCAGATAAGAGAAACATTTAACTTACAGCTGTTATAGCATGTTGCCACATGCATGAGAGAGAGCACACAGTTCTGTTCACAGAGGTTTTATTACAAGCAGAAGTTGGTTTTACACTGAGGAACAGAAGTATTTGAACACCCTGTGAATTTGCAAGTTCATGGAGGGGTCTGAAATTCACATTGTAGGTGCATTTCCAGTTTAAGAGACACACACATTGTCTGATTTTTAAAGAATTTGTTTGTAATGCACTGCTGCACAGAAGTATTTGAACATACGAGAAAATCAGTGTTAATATTTGGTGCAGAAGCCTTTGTTTGCAATTAGCCTTTCGCCGGCCCCGCCCCCAGAATGGCTATTGTCCAATCACACATCATAGCAACCGTTACTATCCGACAATTCCAAACAAGATGATGAAGCTAAGCCTAATTTACTACTAAGCATTAGCCTCGATAGTAGTCGTGTCCCCTTTGTTTCCCTTCAGAACCTCCTCATCGAGCTCAACCAGCAACAGCCAAGCATGAGTGCTCCCCCCGCCTGCGGCTGGGCGGAGGTCCGCCTCCCAGACTATCCAAGACCCTTTTAGATAAGACACACCATGCCGGCAAATCAGCGTAATATTACCTCAACCGTGTGTCTTATAAACGCACATTAAGCCTTGGCGCAACAGCGGGTGGTGTCATGATCACGTGATGAATTAATGCCGAGCTCCGGCCGGGAACTAAAAATTAAAGTAAACACGGGCATAAAAAGTTACATTTTATTAACAGACTCTGCTGAGATGATAGCGATGCAGAGCGCCGGGAGTTTTTCTCCATTAGAGCTGCCTGCAGCTCAGATCATCTGACATCTGACAGCTCACAGGGACACCGCATCGCCACCACCTCTCCTCGGATCCACGCGTCCCCGGACACCGCCTTCTCCCAAACTCCCAACTCCTTGTTCCCTGCTACACTTCGCTCAGCGGAGACGACACTAACATATCCCTCCACTGCATACTGTAACCCTTTTGCCTCGATCTGGATGATATTGAGGAGGAATTGCTCCAAAAAATGTCGCTGACACGCATCTGTCTACTTCTTTCCATCGCGGAAATCTGCGGAGCTGCAGTATTTGATCCACTTATTGTCGGCGTTGGCAACAGTAACTAAGGGGGGCGGGGCTCGGCAAAAGGTCAATTAGAGGTAAAACATTTCCTATAGTTTTTGATCAGGTTTACACACACTGCAACAGGGATTTTGACCCACTCACAGGATGTTCAAATACTTCTGTTCCTCACTGTAGATACCAGAGAACTGGATGTTAAGTGTCCCAGTGAGCAGTCTTTATGAAATCCCTATTTTGGGATATCTAGGATATTAAAATCCAGACAGGAGGATGGTGGTCAGCTCCCGTGATGCAAGTTTAGACAAAGTTTCTAATCTTCTGATCCTCAGCAACAGAAACCTGACTTTGGTGGAACATTTTATGGCCTTAACCAATTCCATTCAGCTGTTCCCGATTCTCATCCTGAAAATAAAAATCAAAACATCAATAGAAACCAGACGGCTGATTCCAAACAGAAGCCGGAGGAGTGCTGCAGAAGAGGACAACAGAGCATAAGGCGTTCCCAGTGGTGCCGAACATGCTGAGGCTTAGTTTAATGCACACACTCACACAAAGCTAACAAGTGAAAACCCTCTGAGCAGAAAAACTGTCATGTCTCATGTGGCAGGTTGCAAAAAGCTTTCTCTCTGCTTGTGTTTCATCCTCCTTCTCTCCTCCACTGCTTTCCAAACTCCTTAACCTCCTTTCCTCACTGCTGTAGCGCCGTGTGCTCTCATCCCTTCATTCATGCATCTATAATCCTAAGCACATTTCCCTCCTTCCCGTCTCCTTCTAATCGTCCCTTGCACCCGTTTAGCCCTCTTCTGTGGTTCCATCCATATTTTCATTAGTGTCATCAACGTAACTGAGGTGCCACTGCTATTTAGCTGCTGTTTGGCTTGGGCGATTTCAATATTTGGGTGTTATGAGTGGTGAGCACTCAGGGAGTGAAGTTTCATCTCAGCATTAGTCTTGGGTGGCTAAGAGAGAAGAATATTGTTGTGAAATGAGTGGAAACTCAGTAAAACTCAGTGGGAAAAAAGCTATCAAAGAAAGTATACGTGACAGAAACCATTTGTATTTTATGTCATGCATAATAATAATCATGAGATCGGATAAAAAATCTGCTGTTTTTGCTTCAGGTTTGGTCAAAATGCTCAAATCTACTAATTAATACATACATAGTCAGCCTGAACTGCTCTGACGATCTGATCTTCTGATGAGGACAAATCTGCACCAGTTGTGAAATTATTGCATAATTCCTGCAATTATGCAATTGCACCAAATAAATGTGCTTGACATGTTAATCTCCCGATGTCGTCATTTATACGTCTCCTTGTCCTATATGTGGTAGACTTCAGTGGTAGACTGAGTGAAATAGGGAAAAATCATGAAAATTGCTCACTTTGCTGCCATTTTGGTTTTAATCTCTAACTTCTAACTCACTATAGTATACACACCTTCCAATGTCTCTTACAGCCAATTAGCTGTGTGCTTTTTTTATGCAAAAAAAGCTCATTTACACATTAACGAGAAAATGTCAGCATGCCTAAAAACAAAATGTTCAAGAACTGATGCTATTTGGCTGTTTTGCAAACAGTTTAGGACTTTTTTCTATTTGCTTAAATAATTGGTATCTATAGATACACAGAGACAAATGTGGATTTAAAATAAGTCAATAAAATGAGTTCAATCATAATAAAAAAGAATAATTACTGATATTCACAAATGTTGCTATTTTTTCTGGTTACTCTCTGAAGGAAAAGTTAAAGCAGCATTCCGCAACTTTGCAGTTATATGGTCTCTGTCGCCCTCTAGAGGCTTGCTGCGTACGTCACTGTCGTAACATTAAATCTCTCTCTGGGGCATAAGAGGCATGTTTACATTCCTAATGTCAGGCAAAACAACGAAAACAAACTTTTCCACCTCCACACATTGAATAAATAGTTTTATCAGGACTGTATAACAACTTTATTCCCGACCAAACACAATAACCCTGGTGAAATCATTTATTACTTACCTAGCCATTAGCAGCACGGCTAGGTCAGAGTCCGTAGTTCATGCTGTTCTTTCTAAAAGAGCTCTCCAGCGAGGAAAAGACGGCCCAATAATAACTCTGGTCTTTGCTCTTGCTCTATCACGTTCTCCTTTTCTTTTCCTAGATTCCTCTGATAAGGGATTTCTAGCTTTCTTTGGTGAATCTGCCGCTGCTACAGCGAGTCTATGTTATACAATTATGGCAAGCCAAAGGGATAAAAAAAATTTGCGTTCTAAATTTGCATTATGTCCGCCAAAATGCTCGTTCAAGACTTTTAGAACACGTGAGTTTTTGCCCCCTTTGGCGTCAAAACGCATGTTCAGGACGCGCATTTTGGCGGACATAACGCACGTTTAGAATGCGTACTTTTTTATCGCTTTGGCTTGCCATATTCTGCCGTAAAACGACACCCAGTCAGTACTTCCGTCGCTACCCGATGCACAAAAACTGTATAGCGCAGTAAACAGACGTGGGACCCCCCAACACTATCACAGGTATGAAAATGAACATAATAGATAATACTATGACGCAAAAACTTTACAAAAAAGCTTAATTTTAAGGTGTAAAAGTTGCGGAATGTTGCTTTAAAGTAAGGACTGACACCTTTCACACCAGACTCTTAAACCAAGACCCTCCTCTAATTTCTGTTTTTCAATCTTTATTTTACCAAATGTTTCAGAACCAGTCCTTGATCACAAACATGACCTGGCCAAAAGGCCCCAGCAAGAAGTACAACAACACAATGAGACATGGGAACATTTAAGACCAAATAAATAAATAAACAAATAAATAAATAAATGCGTTGGGCGTAAGAAGAATAAATCATCTGGGAGTAATGGAATAGAGGGGGGATAATGCGTGTGCATTATGCACATGCATGCAGAAGGGATTAATTTGTGGCAGTTTCATTAATATGTGTTCATTGAATCTTGAGATCTTTTTGCTAATAAAGAAGCAAAGACATCGCTCACCTTTTTCCTTTTGGCAACGGGTGATACTGAAACGTAGATTATGACGTTTGCACAGCATCTACAGCAGTACTACATGTCCCTTGGTGCAGAACATTGCTCTCCTGTTTATACGGACAAAACAGGCAGAAGAGGAACACTTTCAACTAACCTACTAGAGGTAAAATCAAAGCAGAACAAGAACAGATTTCATGTGAAGATCCAGTTTCCTCCAATTATAACTCTGATTTGGGTTTGAATACTGGTGCAGATAGTCAGTGCGGTTACATGTATCATGATGTATCAACATCTAAGATAATAAGCTGGGAGTCTTTATCCTCGTTTACATGCGCTTTACAAAACCGACCTCTCAAAAGAAGTTCGTTCCACTCCGGTACAGTAGGTAGGTGACGGCATGCGCCCTTTCAGGTCAGCATTTTCCGGTTAGCTTGTAGCAACACAAATAGTAAACAAATGCTGGCGGGAGTGTCCTGATGACACCTCCACTGGGAGGCATCCCAACCAAGTGCTCAAGACACCTCAGCTGGCACCAGTCCCCCACGTCCATCCGAGATATTCGAGCTCTTTCGCCTCTGGAGGAAACTCATTTCAGTCACTTGTATTTGTGATCTTATGGTCATTACCAAAGAGTCATGAACTTTGGTTGTAACTTCCATCTGCTGTCCGCAAAGGGGGGGGGGGGGGGGGGGGGGGGGGGGGGGGGGGGGGGGGTTTCAACGTGAGAAATTGGAGGTGTGGCCTGAGAGTGTGTGAAGAGGGTCAAGTGCATGTGTCTCACGCTCAATGTGTGAGCGTTGGCAGCCCTGGCTATCCACGTTATTCTTATGGCCCGTGATGCTTTGCGCGAAAGATGCAAGCAACTTCCTGTCCACGTTTGTTTACATTGAGAGGATGCGAACCTTTTGCGCAAATCCTCTTTTTCTGGGCTTTTAGAGACTGAAAACATGCATGAACACCAGCTGTCACAGCTCAAACGGGACACCGTTACACTCCGTCTGCCTACTGAAGCAGAGAGGTGGTGGGGATGATCTTAAAGTGTGGCCAAAGCTAACGTACAGTAGCATTTTAGCTACTTTCTGGAGGTGCATGTTCTAAACATCGCTCTTGTAGCTACAGATTTAATTTTCTCTGGTTGTTAGTACAAGCGCCAACAGCGCAACATCTTCCCGAGGCCCGTGACTACATTTTTCAGGGGTAAATATTTTTTTTAATCCTCTTCAAATGTTCAAATAAACTGCTACTAGCAACGAAACCTCACAATGCAAACCAATGAGTATGTGCTACTTCCGGTATCTCACCGGATGTTGCTAGCATCAGCATTTCTCCATGAGGCTACTCAAAAATAAGGTGGATAGCAGTTCTACAGAACAAGTTAAGTTTTGAACACAAACACGGTCACGGAACACTCACCCCTCCTCTTGGGTATCTTCACCGAGACACTTCTGCCAAAACCGGAAACTCACATTACCAGAGGAAACGAGATAGCGTTAAACACCAGTTGTCGTTTTCTAGGTCCAAACATCTTTGTTGTTCGTGACTTCAAATGGTGTTTTTCTTTTGGGGACTCTGGTAGTTTGTCCTAAGGTTGAAGTGGTAGCAGCCGGCTGTTTCTCCATCTCTGATGTTATTGAGCGGAGAACCTCTCACACCAGTGGTGTTCTGTTGCTAAATACGTGAGTGTGGAATGAGTGGAGGACCCAGGGAAGTGCGGCGGTTCAGCGAGACAGACAACCAGATGGTCCAGTAGTTGCTTTCAGTGTGAAACGTGTTATTGGTGGAGGATTTTAGACAAATGCAAGAAAACCACTTAATTTTTTTTTTCTTTTTTATCTCAACAATATATTTATAGCTATACTATGTTAGAACGTTGTTAAGAGGCATGAAAAAATGTTTTAAGTTTGCTAATTTGCTAAATCAGCTTTAATACTATTATACAGTCACTGAGTTTCTAAACTCGCCCATTTTAGAAAACTTTTTTCTTATATGATGAAAGGATGTGCAAACACTGTAGGAAACTCTTGTTTTTAGCTCTTAAATAGGCCCCTAGGATTGTTTTATAGTCCGTTTTTAGAACTCACTACATGTTTAGATGCTTCTCTTGTCTAACACTTGTTTAAAGAACAAGTTTCACAACTTGATGACAATGTGTTATGGTATCTCAATGGATGGCAAGGGCCGTTTCTGCCAGATTAAATAACTTTTCCTATTCTAAAATGAGCAGAACTCACAGAAGTTGGTTTGAAAGAAAGAAAAAAGGAAAATAAACTCATTTTGAACAGTTTATATTAGATTCCTTTCCTATGGTTGTCTTATAAATATAGAAACTGCACATCTACTTCTTTGTGGCAATGTTTTCCCTTAAAGGGGTCAAACATTAATTACCTTTCATCATGATGATCAGATATTTTCCACAGAAGCTGTTCATACATCATGTAACAGGGACACAATGCTACCAGTCTGATCCTAGGAGGACACATTGTGCTTCTGACACATTCGATGTGGCTTCGTTGGTGTTAAAACCTGACCCGTAGCTCGAGCTGCAAGCAGTTCCTGTTTCTTCACACATCCATGGCAGCTCTGCTGAGACTCTGCATTTAAGTAGGTGCACGCACAGAACAAGTGATGGATACTTTAATATTTAAGCATTGCAGCACACAACAGTCCTCTCAAATAATAATGCTGTCTTTTGGCCCCATCCACTGAATTGTGGCATGAAGATGTTGGATAAGAAGTCATTTTGTTTCCATTCGAAGCTTGTTCTGTGATCAACAGAGAGGGGAAATAGATTGAGGGAGAGAAGGAGGAAGGATGGAGGCAGAGAACAGGGATCAGGAGAGGTGAGACACTGAGGAAAAGCATGTTTATATTGCTGCAAGGACAAGGGATATTAGATACAAATTATTCATGCGCCTGCCCCATTTCACATCTCATGAGTTAGGTCCATTTGTACCTAGAAGACAAGAAAAGTAGCGCTTGAAGTGACAGCTGTGCTGAATAAATGTAGATGATGAAAGTGCTTAATAAAAGCACAGTCATCATGTTTCACATAGTCTGTCCGTTCATTTGTGACGTTTAAAATCAGTTTTTAATATAAAAGTAAAAGACATGCTGCATCTGCTGGCTATGAGCTACAAAAACCTTCAACGCATGGTGACCTTTAGGGGTGTCCAAGGATGTGCAGATTATTTTGGGTCTTGTATTTCAGAAGGTGGCGTTTCATGAGTCAGGTTTCTTCCAGCACAGCCAACAGAAGCTTGATAGGGTTGGGATTTGGGGAGTTATTGGGAAGGATAAATGCCCCGGGCTTTTTGTTGTGTTCTCGACCCGCTCTTGAACAGTTATTGTGCTGTGGCAGAGTGCATTATCCTGCGGGGGAGGCAGCTGTTGTGAGGAGTTTCTGGTCGTTGGGTTGAAACAACATTTAGGAGGGCCGTACACACCCGGTCAAAAGATTTTACCCAGATTTAAAGTTTCCCCTCTAAGAAATGCCAGTGTGATCAAAACTAAACCTCCTAGATTTAAATAGTGTCCATAAATCTATCTAGGCTGATACAACCTTCTCAGTGGCCTCGTGCTGAAGCCTCTTTTATAAAACAATGCCGTCAAGATGAGGCGGCATCTGGGAGCCTAAGGTCATTTATAAGAGCTCAGACTGTGGCGGTAATGTGGCGCAATCATGTCCTTTTTATAAAAGATTACGCGATGGCAGTATAAAAGAAGTATGGGGGCAGTCTCTGCTATGTCACGGACTTCAGTTTATCTTGGACATAACTTGCTTTTTATTGCAACCGAAGCCGCGCTCCTTACGTTTTTTTCACAAGCAGCTAAAGGTGTCTGTCCTCCACAGTCCTCGTGAACTGTCTGATGATCAGAGCTGCAGCTCTAACGGAGAGAAGCTCCCGGAGCACCGCATCGCTCCAGTTTATCAGCTCAGCTGATTCTTTTTACAAATGCTAAACTTATGCCCGTGTTTACTTTCATTTTCAATATAGTTGCCGGCCGAAGTTCGGTATTAATTCATCACATGATCATGACACCACCCTCTGTGCATTTGTCACCGACAGGTTCGTCATGGATCCAAGCGAGGGCAAACAGCTCAGACAATCCAGAGCCACAGACAACAAGAGGTTAAATATAGGAGGCAATTAATTCAAAAACAGTTAAAACTGTGTCCAAAAAGGTCTCTACAAACCTCTTCTAAAAATTGTCCTCCAAAAGCATTCTCCTCCCAGGCCACCATGGCTCCACGTCCTGGCAACGTTCCTTCTCTCCGACACGACATGCCGCTCCATGCTTAGGACAACACAGAACACACCCACTTCGCAGCGCCTCCGTCCAGTGACTCTCGCTTCTCTCCTCTGCAGCTTCCTGGCACAGCTCCTCTCCCGGGGTACACCGCCCACCTCGGCCCAAGGCCCTGCTCGGACACAGGCACCAGCACTGCGCCGCTTAACTGTGCGGAGGGAGGGCCACCCACGCTCCTCCGCACTCAGCTGCCTGTCCCTCTCCCGGGACCGTGCTCCGGGTACCAATCTGCGCTCCGGGGTGGGGGGTTTGGGCGCATGTGTCCCTGTGGAGGTACTGCCGTCCAGGGCGCACCTCTTCCTTAGCCGGTCCTCATCTCTGTCGGCTCCTTTGCTGTCCTTTTTCTTCAGTCTTCCTCCAGCTCCTTTTATTGAGCGCCAATAAGTCAATTAACCACACCTGCTGGTGTGGCACACCTGTTGGAGGGCAGCTGATTGTCCCATTCCCTTCCTTGTTCAGCCAGTTCAGTGTCTCTGGGGAGCTTCACAATGGGAAAAAACACAAAACATGCTAAAAACATGCACTTAAAGCAACATTCCGCAAATTTTACACCTTAAAATTATGCTTTTTTGTAAAGTTTTTGCGTCATACTATCATCTATTATGTTCATTTTCATTCCTGTGATAGTGTTGGGGGTCCTACGTCTGTTTACTGCACTATACAGTTTTTGTGCTTCGGGTAGCCACAGGATGTACTGACTGGGTGTCGTTTTACGGCAAAAATGGCAAGCCAACGGGATAAAAAAGTGCGCGTTCTAAACGCGCGTTATGTCTGCCAAAATGCGCGTCTTGAACGCGTGTTTTGACACCAAAGGGGGCAAAAACTCACGTGTTCTAAAGCGATCATTATGTCCGCCAAAACGTGCGTCTTGAACGAGCGTTTTGGCGGACATAATGCGAGTTTAGAACGCGCATTTTTTTATCCCTTTGGCTTGCCATAATTGTATAACGTAGACTCACTGTAGCAGCGGCAGATTCACCAAAGAAAGCTAGAAATCCCTTATCAGAGGAATCTAGGAAAAGAAAAGGAGAACGTGATAGAGCAAGAGCAAAGACCAGAGTTATTATTGGGCCGTCTTTTCCTCGCTGGAGAGCTCTTTTAGAAAGAACAGCATGAACTACGGACTCTGACCTAGCCGTGCTGCTAATGGCTAGGTAAGTAATAAATGATTTCACCAGGGTTATTGTGTTTGGTCGGGCATAAAGTTGTTATACAGTCCTGATTAAACTATTTATTCAACGTGTGGAGGTGGAAAAGTTTGTTTTCGTTGTTTTGCCTGACATTAGGAATGTAAACATGCCTCTTATGCCCGAGAGAGAGATTTAATGTTACGACAGTGACGTTACGCAGCAAGCCTCTAGAGGGCGACAGAGACCATATAACTGCAAGGTTGCGGAATGCTGCTTTAAATTAAATTAAATGGCAAAAGTCAAGCATGCAAATAAAAACACATTTCCCACTGCGTGACGCATTCACAAGTCTGGCATTGCAGTAATATTACTACCAAGCGTGGCGGGAAACAAATGCTGCAAATTTCCTGCATCGCCTTGCCACCATATCGCGTTCATAAGACACACTGTTAAGGGAATATTATGCTGATTTGCTGGCATGGTGCATCTTATAATATAGGGCTGGAGATCGTGGGTTCAAATCCACGGTTGGGTCAAACCAAAATGGGACCCAATGCCTCCCTGCTTGACCCTCAGCATTAAGGGGTTAGGTTGGGGTTTAAATCACCAAATAGTTCCCGAGGGCAGCCACTGCTGCAGCTCACTGCTCCCCATGGGGATGGGTCAGATGCAGAGATGGAATTTCACCAGCGTGTGATGATGACTAATGGGACTTTAACAAAGGTTTTTAAAACCCTCTGTAAAATTATAGAAACAGGTTTTGATTTTAATCTAGAGTCCGCATGGTCAATTCTCAAAGAACATGTTCACAAAAGGCAAAAGTTATTTTATTTTCAGGTAGATTCTTAAATCTACCTGACATTTATGTACATGTGGATCAGATCCATGCTGGAAGAAATCCTCACCATGATGTAAAATACTGAGAGCCTAAATGGTCTTTGTAGGGTTTCTACAAGGTCTTGGGGGTGTATTAAGAATGCAATGAACTCCATATTAGGTGTTATAAAGCGTAATGGCTCTACAGTGGTTTAAAGCATGCACAAAATGTCTATAAAAAGGTCATTGTGGATTTTTATCAGGGAAGCAGAAAATCTAAGTCCTGAGTGAACCATCAGGGAGATGAGGTGATGGCGAGTCCATAACCTGTGTGGCTTAGTTGTTGAGCTTTTGAAACAAGACTGAGTCGTCCCGATTTGGTGCCAAGAGCCAAGGACCAGGTGCAATACGTTGCAAACCATGTCCATGAGGCAACTTCCAGAACGTCTTGAAACATCTGACAGGATTCTCAGTTTTCTTGCACCGGTCACAAGGCGGGAACTCTTATATCTAGACTTTTGCACCTGTATAGAACCGGTCTCAAACATCACTTAAAGGGGCCATATTATGGAAAATCCACTTTTTGGAGCTTTTTACCATGTGAAATTGTTATTGCCTCATGAAAAATACCCCAAACCTGTTTTTGGCTGCATTCCTGCATTTTCCTGTCTCAGCTGCAGTTTTTCAGATTTTTTTGGAAAAGCCTGCAAAAGCCTAGATGGAAACTAAGTGCATCATCAGGCCCTGCTCCTCCCCCTGAAGTTAGTCTCCGATCTGGAACCCGCCTCTCCTGGAAGTAGGTCACTAACGCCCACTTTCTCTGAGGTGCAGAAATAGGGCGGTTGATTTCATGTTGCAGTTGAGAATGTGACCTTCATGTCACAGATGACTGCTGTAAACCTCCACCGGTACCAGAGTGGATATTCTGACAAATTACTTCTGCACTGGGGACAAAACTCCACCATAAAAACCATGTGTCCTGTCCACAAAGACACATATAATGGCCAACACATGACCTGTGTCTTAGGCAACTGATGTTAAGTAACAGAGTTGGAAGCCTAGTGGTTTGAACACCTGTCCTGCATGCTGTTTTGCACAGGTTCAACTCCTGATCTCAGCAGTAACATTTTTCTTTTTTTTTAGCTCCACTTGCCAGTAATATGTTTTCAACCCTTTATTGGTAAACTGTTTAAAATATAAGGACTAATCTTTTTTTTTTTACTTTCTTTGTTTATTTAGCCAGTGTGAGTTCATTTGACCCTGACACAACACTGGAGGCATCAGCGGTAACGGCATCGGATCAGTTTACTCGCATGCTTCGCTGCACGCCAATCCACACCAGGAGAGTCTCAGCCATGGAGCAGCTTCTCCACCATCCTCGTCGCTGGTATCACGAGATCACAAAATCCCTTGAGACTTCAGAGGTCACTGTTTGTTTATGCCATCTGCCATTAAACCTAAAAGAAGAATGAAATCACGTTTGACATCGCTGTTTGATGTCATATATAATGTTCCTCTCCACTGCCAGGATTAAAGCCATGAAAAACATACCGCTGCAATTTTGGAAAGAAACTGGTAAATAAAGCCATGAGGTCACACATAGACATAATCTACATAGATATGAAATTGCATTGCTGCAAGTCTTTTATTTTGAAAATTACCGGATGTTTTACACTGAAACTGTGTGTGATTTCCTGTCTAGCCCTATGATAACTGTGGAAATTGACATGTCCCAGAAGCAGCTTGCTGCAAAACTAGAACCCAATCCCATCATTTCCCATCAAAGCAGCACACTGCTTCTGGGGCGCGCCTGAAAACCTCTGCGCCGCGGCTGGTTTGAATCACCCCCACAGACTGTAACAGATTCTCTCTGAAGCAGCGACGTTCCGCTGCCATTCCATGCTGCCGATGCCTCCAGTCTGAGTTCATGTGAGGTGAGCAGAGTAAATCAACTAAAATGCTGCTTGGAAATGACCAACTTCAAAGATCTTTAGAGACAAAAATGAAATCTTCTTCAGCTGGCTGAATAAATTACTGCTGACATCGGGCGTCAGGACATGTCAAAACAAGATGAAAAGCAGATATTGTAACCACTAGACCACCATAGCCAATACAACAATTGACTTGCCTAAGATGCTGTTGTAGGTGCGTTTTGTCAAAGCAGGTGTGGGCGGAGCTTCACTGAAACAGACCATTTAATTTCTAGGTACAAATTCAGGCAGATGAAAATAACTCATATTTAAGCTTAAAGGACATTTCAATGCCAACAGTAATATTTTATCATATAATGTGCCTACCTTTGCTCTCAAAGGTTTTAAATAGTATGATCTGGCCCCTTTCATTTATTTCCATGAGCAGAAAGTAGGAGAAATAGAAGCAACCTTGGGAGGCGTTGGTGACTTGTGGAACTAAAGCTTGATTTATCTTCACCATCCTCTGTCTCATGAAAAAAATGCAAATGCTTGTTGTGAGGGTGCGTGTATACTTTTGGGTCAGCCATGCACATGCCAATTTGTGTAATGATTGTTGCACGCTGCAAACTGCAGAGTCTGCAAATGATTTTCTTTTACAGTCATTTATACAACTGAACAAAAGCTAAGAAGGCACAGCTGTTGCAGATGTTGCATAAACTTCAAACCCACTTAAATGTAAAACAGATGAGCCAAAGCTTGCTGTTGCATTGTTGTATGAAGAACATACTTCCTGTGCATGACTCTGCCTGACATTCTAATAGATCATGTAAGTCACAAGAGAGTAGTTGGGACCTTAAGCTGTTTGTTTTTGGATCAGAAACCACCAAATAGCTTCTTTCTGTATTTGTTTTTAAGATAAAAGTAAGAAGTCCATTTCAGGGAGCCGTGCCAGCCTGTTTGACAGATGCAAAACTGAAACCATGTTTACACCCATGAAATAGAGAGGTGGAGAGATGGAGAGACAGAGATGGATGGAAAATCTAAGTTAAGCTGGCGTTGAAGGGCAAATGCAGCAGGCAGCTGATCAATGGGAGATGACTAATAAAGACTCTGATTGCACGCACCAGATCAGTGTGTGCAGTCTGTTTGAGTGCATAATGTAACCTGACACATCCGCACAGCTCTGGTTAATGAAGAGTGAGCAGTTGCTTCTGGAGGTCACAAACTGGATACCGCAAACTCAATGAAAGAAAGAAACACGAAGCAGGTCACCGTCCAGGACACATCACACAGATAAAGGAACGCGGTCTCAGGGCTGTTCATGGAAATGGCATCAGGGATGTTATTTTACAAAAATACTATGACCCAAAACAAAGAGCATCACGATTCTAGGCTATTTGAGGTGACATTAAACCTGCAACATGACTTGGTGCTTTATTAAAATGCTCTTTCATGGGACCGTTACTGGATATTTTATGCATGTCATGGTAGCACACGCGCTTTCTCTTATCCTCCATCCTCTCGACTTTCCAACACACGCAAATCCACACACAGGATAGAAGTGCTCTAGTGGTCCTCACGCCTAAGAGTCAGTTGAATAATTCAACACAATTAATGCTAGGGCGGGCTGAGGCCCCATCTCCCACTTGCTCTCTCTACCTTCTGTTTTCTGTGTGTCTGAGTTTTCCCGTCTTGTTTTCCATAATTTTCTTCTTTCACAACCACAATTAGCCTCTTTCACAACATGTTATTTATGTTTAACGTATGCAGGAAAGTGACTTCCTGGAAGTGACATCAACTCCAAACGTTTCTAGAAAGTAGATATAAAAAATGTAGACTCAAACCAGACCTAAACAGCTGCCCAGGGATTTCTGGGTAATAAAAGCCAAGAACACCTGGAACCAGATTTGCTGAACAGATGATGGTGATGCAGCAAACAAGAATCAGTCGTGCTGATCTCTGATCATGAACTCTTAAAAATTTTTATTGCAAAAATAAAATTAGCACAGCAAACGACTAAGGGCAGCAAACATTTCAGAAGAGTCAAAATACTTATAATATTTCTGGTGCAGACTAGCCTGGCAAGCCATCCTATATATGTGAATGTATAGTCTGGCCACGAACCACTGACGGCTCTCAGTCGTGAGGCGGGATCTACGGTTGTCTTTCAAAATGTCAGCACGCAATTGGATAGCGCTAGGACCAATCAGAGTGACGAACAACATGACGTAATCACGGCGACGGAAAAGCGGGAGGCTTTAATAGCGTCTAGCTTCAATGATTTCTGTCGTTTTTGTATGAAAAACACGCGAATATCAGGTGTACTGGGACATTGCACTACTTTGTTTGATAAAAATAAGAAGCCGCTAAGTATATCAGACAGACTTACGCACGTTGGAGTCTAAATAATCCAATGTTGATGACAAAGCCGTTTCAAAAGAACGTGTTTTCCGAGTTGCCGCCATGTTGCTTGGGTTTGTGGCGTTCGCGGCCGCAGCGCTGACGTCATCGGCTACTCCCGCTCTGTGATTGGCCCATGATATAGAGCGCTGTGATTGGCCCAACCAAAACTATAGCGAGTTGTGATTGGATAGACACAGCAGTGGTTTGGGCTGCGAGGGTTCCAATGAAGCGTGCCTAGACCAAACTCTGCAAAGCAAGAATTGGTCTAGTTCACTAGGCTAGGTGCAGACTGTTTCTCCTGCAAAAACATAAAGTCTGTATATAACTGGGCAGCAAATGTTGGTGACTAGGTAAAGACAAAATTGTGAGACATAATGCGTCCTTTTAGTTGGAATCACACAGAAATGGTTAACACAGAATGTGCTACTATTAGTTCACCTATTGAATTAATTATAGATTCACTCAGATAAAGACAATAAAGTTTCTCTTACTAAATAGAACTTCTACTAAGAAATCCCAGTGTAGCCATAGAAACACTACTTGATCTATATGGTGTGTGTGTGTGTCTGCTCTGTCTTCTCAATCCCCAGTGAGTCGTAGCGGATGGCTGCTCATACTGAGCCAGGATCCTCTGGAGGTTTCTTCCTGTTAAAAGGGAGTTTTCCTTCCCACTGTCACTACATGCTTGCTTAGTATGAGGATTGTATCAACACACAGTCAGTGTCTTGATGCAATCTGCTGGGTTCCTTATATAGGAAACTTTTTTACTGATTGGCTTAATGAACTGAACTGTATTGGAATGTTTACTTTGTGAAGTGCCTTGAGACGACTCTTGTCGTGATTTGGCGCTATAGAAATAAACTGAATTGAATTGAAACTGAATGGTACTTATGACAGTTGTAACAAGTGTTGCAGTGATTGAGTCGAGGCATATAGGATATGATAAAGATAATATCTTTATTTTTATTGTCAGCCACATAGAGTAAACATGGAGATTGAAGGTGCTGTTGGTTCAGTCTAAAGCCAACTGCACACTGGAAGCATCAGCGGTGCGGAACGGCAGCGAAACGTCGCTGCTTCTAATAGAATCTATTATAGTCTATGGAGGTGTCACAAACCAGTGTCCCAGAATGCCACGCCGCTAAAGTTAGGATCGAGTTATATTTTTGCCGCGTGCCACTTCTAGGTCGCGTCAATTTCCGCAGTTAACATAGGGCTAGACAGGAAATCACACTCGGTTTCAGTGTAAAATGCCCGGTAATTTTCAAAATAAAAGTCTGTTACAGCGATGCGATTTCATATCTATGTAGATTACGTCTATGCGTGTGACCTCACAGCTTATTTACTTGCCGCATCGTTCGAGAAGTGCAGCGGTGTGTTTTTATGGCTTTAATCCTGGCAGTGGAGAGGAACATTATATATGACATCAAACAGCGATGTCAAACGTGAGTTCCTTCTTTTTGGTTTAATGGCGGATGGCATAAACAAACCGTGACCTTTGAAGTCTCAAAGGATTTTGTGATGTCACGAGTTCAGCGGCGGTGAAGCCGCTCCGCGGCTGAGTTTCTCCACTGGCACTGTGCACTGGCAAGCAGCGAAAATCGCAAGTAAACTGTTCCACTGCCATTCTGCGACGCTGATGCTTCCAGTGTGCAGCAGGGGTAAGGCTAGGAAAATTATAGAAGGTGCAATTGCAACACTCGCGCAACATTTACTTGTGGTCTTTTGATTTTGTTCCAGTTTGTTCCAGTTTGGCCACTAAAGCCCAGTTCACACGGCACAATTTTAAAACAGTTGACTGATTTTCAAAGCATGAGTGGTGATAAAAAAAATAACAGAAATACCAGTTTTGGTCCTACAGAGTGTGGTGTGCAGCGACTTGGCAAATACACTCACGAACATTCCCCGGTCAGATGAGAAAGGTCATTTTGAAGTAAACAAAAATGGCAGAGGTGGAGAATGGTGTGCGCTTCACCTCGCTTTCTGATTGGCTAAACGTCAAATTCAACAGGCAGCACATTTGTTTGTCCCTGAAAATCAGAAAAAGATCATTCAACATGTTTGAAAGCCCAGATTCATGATCGGAGCGGTTTGATGTCCTGAGCAGACCAGAGCACTCGCACCACACCACAGAAAGGATTTTCTGATTAGATCTGATTATTGTGCCTAGCCTAAACGATGTCTGGAGGGGAGGAGCTGGTGTGGACTGGGCTTAATCCATGCATGGTTGTGTCAAATTCATCAAAATAGAAGGTGAGGTTTTCTCCAATAAACTGGGAACCACTTCAAAACCATCTCAGAGCTGTTGTATTAGCTTTCATGACTCTTTCTCACCACAAACACAACAATTTAGGAGTAAACTGAGGTGTTTTACATAAAACTTCTCTCAAGTGTTTGGCATTGGTCCAGTTTTGAGGACAAATAGCGTGGTGCCTATGGAATGTGACGTGGAGCCGATCAGAAAGTCAGGTGATGAAAGCACGCTGCACACTCCTCCACCATGTTTGTTTACTCCAAAGTCAAGTTTGATCTCACAGAAGTTACTGTCTGACTGTGGAATGTCTGTGAAATTGGTTTGTAGGTTTTTCTGTGTTGCAGGACACCACACACACCTCAAACTGGTAAATCTGTGATTTTTTTTTTTTATCACTTTCAAAATGGTCCGACTATTTCAAAACCCTCAGTGTGAACCAGGTCTAATTTGACACAAACCAAAACTCTTCTCTTTTGCATTCATGTGATTATAAATGATCACCTTTCAGAAATGTTGAAATCAAGAGAAACCTCTTGGTGAATTAAAGTGTGTGAAAGCTTTGAAGAATGAAACATTCTAGAACAGCTACAAAACTGGTCGTCTGGTTAGTTTTATCGATTCAGGCCAATTATAAAATCAGTTTTTTGGATGCAGTTCTAATTTGCATTCGTGGTTTCTGTTACATCCCAGACATCGGTGTTCAGCAGAGCCCGTAACTTTTTTATCTCAGGCTCAACCGATTGATACAAACGTCTATTTCTGGAAATGTTCTTCAGTGCCTTGACTTAGTTCAAGGGTCATGAGTTTCATTTTGTACAGGTGAGCGTAAAGGGCAGCTATCAAACTAAAAATCCAAATTGGAGACACAAGTGACATGTGGATATTGTCGGTATTGGACCTGTGTTTATTCGTTGTGACTCACCATCATCCTCCATCTGCTTCCCCCTCGCTCTCTGTCTCTATATGTGATGGCAATGAAAGGTCGTACTTTCTCAGACTGCAGCGGCCGGCTGAATTCTTGAAGCGTAATCAAGCATGCCAGACTGTTTCCCCAAACTCACACACACACACACACGCACACACACACACACACACACACATGCACACACACACACACATGCACGTCCAGCCAGGCTATTTCCTGGTGATGACACTCTGTCATTTGTTACACAGACATCTCTTCTCCTTCACCGGCCAGGTTGGAGCAGAGTTAGATTTTTTTCTTTCTTTTTGTCTGTCGGCTAAATAGAAAACGAGATGAGGGGGAAAGAAAAAATAAAGACTGAGAACTGAAGAACGATTGAGAACCAGATCAATGAGATGATATGGTGACTTTTCACAAAATAATTGGTAATAATGAAAGAATAATACAAGAAAAAATAATTTGATCATTAATTAGTCTGAACATCACCACAGACGTGGATGCAAATAGCATTACACAACTGTAACAGACCACCTGTAAGGAGGACTTCCAGATTGTGACAGGCAGAAAGGATCATAAACCTCATGACTCAGTAAATATGCTCCTGCAAAAAGGCAGCATGCATTTATGGAGGTATTGGCTGACATCCACAGCAACAAGCTCAAGCAGCAAAAGTTGTAGCTTCGGTTGTTTTAGACAGTTAAAGGAAGATTTGAGATTTAATGAGGTGATGAGTGAGGAGTTGCCTTTCTAAAACAGGTTGAATATAAATATACTGGTCATACTGGCCATCACTTCATTCCCGCAGGATGTTACATTGGAATCAATTTATACACAAAACAATCATTGGTAGAACCCCGTCATATCTTGGCTCATTACTCATCACTTAAGCCTGGGGCACACAGGAGACAGATAAAAATGCCATTATACAGTAGTTGTTGAGAGTGGCTACACTGGGAGCGCCACGCTGCGTCCCAGAAGCGCCGGTCCACGCACCAGTTCTATCTCAAGCACCATGGCACGACTGTTTACAACATTATGGAGTACTTTACTACAGACATTACGACGTCAAACGGCTTTACGGCATGAACAAAAATCGCCAAACCTTATAAATGCTTCTTGATTACAGTATTGATAACTTTAAAGTACTATTGATCTTAAAATGTTCTAATAAATAGCGTACTTACCCATTTTAATGAATTAGAGTCTCACAAAACACAACGGCAAGTCTGATTACGTATAAACAAAAGAGTCACTTTCCGCTTCCTGTTGTCAAGTCCCGCGTGATGTTGTGACTATCGCGTGACTTTCCAAGAAGCGTTCAGCGGTGCAGTGCTTCCTGACCATTTGACTTCCGTGGCGCAGCGCATCTGTCTCCTGTGTGTCCCAGGCTTTACAACAACCAGCTCAATTTACATTAAAGTAACTTAATCTCTATGGTTATTCCCAAAGCTCGCACCTCCTTTGGCCGCTCCTCATTTCAGTTTGCTGCTTCCAACGACTGGAATGAGCTGCAAAAATCACTAAAGCTCACTTCCTACATTCCATTATCTACCTTCAACAATTCATTATGATCAATAGTTTCTGATCAATGGGTCTGCTTCTGAGTGCCTGTTTTAAGTCTGTTTTGATTGCTTGTACATATTGTTTATGAGAACAGCCTTTTATGTCAAACTGTTTTTATCTTATCTGTCTGTTGTTCTTTAGTGTAAAGCTACTTGTGTCTCTGTTGCTGCTGCCTCTTGGCCAGATCGTCGTTGTAAATGAGACTGAGTTCTCAATCGACTCATCTGGTTAAATAAAGGTTAAAAAAATACAATCCTAAACATTGTTGATGGCTTCCTGAACAACATCTGTTAACAGAAATAGTGTTTATGGCCAACAGGACTGATGAGCATCAACCATGCAGCCTCATGTATTTGCTATTTATCTTTTTTTAAAACTACTTCGTATTTTTATACAAAAACAAAACTTTATGAAGTCATTAAAGTCACCAAAAGTTGAAGCACCAAAAAATCTGAATATAAAAACATATCATGACACTCCTAGAATTTACTAGCATAAACATCTTCAACAACAGCAAACTTATCCTGACTTCAAGAACGGCAGGATTAGGGTTTCTAACCACGGCTAACAACCTAATACTGAAACAGGAAATCAATGATGATGTCAAGGAAATTCAGCAAAAAACTCAGACTAGCTGTTAGCTCATCAGTCCTGAAGGGTGTGAACTCTACTCCTTCAAAAAGAGGAGGTGTCTATAATACTGTATTCTCCATGGTGGTCAAAAGTAAAAGTTGCAGCGGCACTTACCTCAAAACCAGCAGAATGTAAATGTCTGGGACCGCATCTGCTCAAGTCTGTTAAACACAATAAATAACTTCATAAAGCCGCGTTTTTGGTTGTATATCAATGTAATTTAATTACTTTAAATAAAGATACCTGAAGATAAGAGCTTTTTTCAGCAGTCTTTTGGTGTGATTAAAATTAGATTAATTAAAATAATTAATTACAGATCATGATTAATTAATTGTATAATTTTTTAATTGCATGATAGCACTAAGTAATTACAACGGCTCTGTCACCGGCTTTTCAACACATCCATGAATGTGGGGTAGCTTTGGTTAGCATGCTACACAACCCAATTTGCTGTGCGAGTCATGTTACCCGCACGTTCACTATGATGCATTCAATTGTAAGGAGTAGGGTATCTGAATTACACTTACACATCATTTACCCTGAAGAGTCTTCAAAATTGTGAAATATTCCTTTAAGTGAAGTGGTTTCTGTTTTTAGTGGTCAGCAAGTCCTTTTATAAAAATACAGTACAAGTATAAAAAAATACTTTAACATTTAAACTTGCTTAGAAACACATCACTCATGACCATAATTGTTGCAAAGATGATCTTCTGAGGGGAAACATTTCAGATTTTATGATCTTTTTGTCAGAAAAGCTACGCAGCGTTTTTCAAATCTGCTCTGCTCCTTTTTTAATTGAAAGATTATAATGGGTTGCAAGCTCTCACAAACTCCCAGAGCAACCAGTTGCTTCCACTCTCTCATTATGTGGTTTGTTGTTTTTCGAAAATGGATGAGCGTCGGGATAGATGTGACAAGTGAGCGATGAGGGAAGCTGAGAATATGGAAGATGGAACTAATTGCCTTGTATTCTGATCTTGTTACAAGCTCGGTAAAAGGGGGAAAATATGAGAGAACTTCAGAGACATATGTGGTAAATAGGCCTGAAAAGCATTGCTTAGATCATCATCACACCAGAATCTTTTTTCTGCTCATAAATGAGAGGAGATATTATATAAAGGGGAGAGAAATGGCATTAGGTGGAATTTAGAGGAGAAAAGTGGGAGATGGAGTTGTATAAATGTGCTGTGTGAGTGTGTTAAAAGGGAAGAAAAGTAAGGGGCAGACGAAGGAAAAGACGGAGTGATAGGATAGAGGAGTGTAAAGCAGAAAGACACAGTCCATCATGCATCCTGTCTTTCTGTGAAAAGAGGAAGGACAAAGTTTAAGCAGGATTTATCACCCGTGTCTAGTCACTGGAATAAGGCTTGGGACATAGATCATTATGGAGGACACAAATCGACTTGCATGCACCTGAACTGGGGTCAGCTCACTTTTGTTTCACTCGGTGTCGAATTTCTATCACAAAAACTCGGCCAGTCAAGAGTCTGAAAGGGTTTGGTACAATCTTCTATTTTATTTTGAATAAATAGAGGAGCCGTTATTTTTAGCACTTTAAGCTACTGCTTTCAAACTGGTTTCAGTGGTTCTTGAGCCAGAGCAACTTCCTATTGGACATCCCTCTGCTGGGCAGAAACTTGACAGTTTTGTGGTTCAGGTAGGAACACTAGTGGGAGGTCTCTACCTGTTTAACAGCAACAACTGTTTACTGTGCCTGTAGCTCATATAAAGGCTAGCAGTTAGCTTTTCCTGTTCAGTCAATTAAAAGAAGAATTTTACTTCTTCGCTTTTTTGTTGGCTTAATAGCGCAGCCTGGATGTAACAGTAACGGAGTAATGTCTTTAGAAGTGAAGCAAAGCTAAAACCAGAGTGAACATCAGTATGACCTACACTCGTTGGAGGGAGCTAAAGGAGGCTATGAAATCACGGACTGATGGTGACCTGGCTTTGTTGCTACTGGACTTGTAAGTAATGATACTTTTTGTCCAACAGTGTGGATCTTTTTTTACTTTGTGGCTTATTTAATGTCAGTTGGCTTGTGTTGGCGTTTGCTCGCTGTTCGCACTAGCTTTTTGTTTACGACAGTTGTCATTCCACTTCCAGCCAGTAGGAGGGAGAAGGAGAAACTTAAGTGTTGCTTTAGGTTTCTTAAACACTTTAAAATATACATTCTTTCCTAGAATTATGAATTATATTTGGCAGTTGCAATGCTTTTGACTTTTAATATGTTCATTACTGAAGTGCAGGTCTTCTTAGGAAGAAACCTGAAAGAACTGCAGATTAAAAATTAAAGTAGTTACAACATGAAGCTTCTCTTTAATACCTACAAAGATCTGTAAAGTGTTTAAATGTTTTTTATGTTGTGTTTTCTCTAATGCTTGATGAAGCTAAAGCAACACTGGTGACAAACTGCAGAAATCGTGTAGATTTACTGACCTCTACATTAAAAGGAAAATAAACAACTTCTCCATATTTTTATCATCTCAAATTTTAGTGTGAATGTTCAGAAATAAGACAACTCACTTGCTAAACTCATCCTATTCTTCCAATTAAATGTTCGTTCCAAACCACACTTTTCATGGATGAGTGGGAGATTTATTCAAATAACAAATCTGAGTCACCCTTTACAGCAAATCAAACATTTAGCAGCAAATTTACATTTAAATGGATTCTGTAGCCATTTTAAAGCAAGTCCCTCTTTAAAAGCTGTAAATAAATGATATCTTATCTGCTTCCTGAACAGCCTCTGTTCAGAGAAATGGCTTTTAAATCCTTCAGCATTGATAAGCTAATGGCTAGTTCAGGTGCAGCCATGACTGCTGTCATCTTAAAACAACTCAAATCTATAAATTTCACAGCAGTTCCCACATTATTTTTTGAACCATTTACACTGCTATCATCCATCCATCCATCCATTGTCTTCCGCTTATCCGGAGTCGGGTCGCGGGGGCAGCAGCCTAAGGAGGGAAGCCCAGACCTCCCTCTCCCCAGCCACTTGGGCCAGCTCCTCCGGGGGAATCCCAAGGCGTTCCCAGGCCAGCCGAGAGACATAATCTCTCCAGCGTGTCCTGGGTCTTCCTTTGGGTCTCCTCCCGGTTGGACGTGCCCGGAAAACCTCACCAGGGAGGCGTCCAGGAGGCATCCTAATCAGATGCCCGAGCCACCTCAACTGGCTCCTCTCGATGTGGAGGAGCAGCGGGTCTACTCTGAGCCCCTCCCGGATGACCGAGCTTCTCACCCTATCTCTAAGGGAGAGCCCAGCCACCCTGCGAAGAAAACTCATTTCGGCCGCTTGTATTCGCGATCTCGTTCTTTCGGTCACTACCCAAAGCTCGTGACCATAGGTGAGGGTAGGAACGTAGATCGACCGGTAAATTGAGAGCTTCGCCTTTCGGCTCAGCTCCCTCTTCACCACAACAGACCGGCACAACGCCCGCATCACTGCAGACGCAGCACCAATCCGCCTGTCGATCTCACGCTCCACCCTTCCCTCACTCGTGAACAAGACCCCGAGATACTTGAACTCCTCCACTTGGGGCAGGACCTCGTCCCTGACCTGGAGAAGGCATTCTACCCTTTTCCGACTCAAGACCATGGTCTCGGATTTAGAGGAGCTGATTTTCATCCCAGCTGCTTCACACCCGGCTGCGAACTGCTCCAGCGAAAGCCGGAGATCACGTTCTGATGAAGCCAACAGGACCACATCATCTGCAAAAAGCAGAGACCTGATCCTTAGGTCACCAAAACGGATCCCCTCACCACCTTGGCTGCACCTAGAAATTCTGTCCATAAAAGTTATGAACAGAATCGGTGACAAAGGGCAGCCTTGGCGGAGTCCAACTCTCACCGGAAACAAGCCCGACTTACTGCCGGCAATGCGGACCAAGCTCTGACACTGGTTGTACAGGGACCTAACAGCCCGTATCAAGGGGCCTGGTACCCCATACTCCCAGAGTACCCCCCACAGGGCCCCCCGAGGGACGCGGTCGAACGCCTTCTCCAAATCCACAAAACACATGTAGATTGGTTGGGCGAACTCCCACGCACCCTCCAGGACCCCCCCAAGGGTATAGAGCTGGTCCAGTGTTCCACGGCCAGGACGAAAACCACATTGCTCCTCCTGAATCCGAGGTTCGACTATCCGACGGACCCTCCTCTCCAGAACCTCTGAATAGACCTTACCAGGGAGGCTCAGGAGTGTGATCCCCCTGTAGTTGGAACACACCCTGCGGTCCCCCTTTTTAAATAGGGGGACCACCACCCCGGTCTGCCAATCCAGTGGAACTGCCCCCGATGTCCACGCGATATTGCAGAGCCGCGTCAACCAACACAGCCCCACAACATCCAGAGCCTTAAGGAAATCCGGGCGGATCTCATCCACCCCCGGAGCCTTGCCACCGAGGAGTTTTTTGACCACCTCAGTGACCTCTGCTCCAGAGATTGGAGAGCCCAACCCAAAACCCCCAGACTCTGCTTCCATCCTGGAAGACGTGCCGGTGGGATTGAGGAGGACTTCGAAGTACTCGGCCCACCGATTCACAACGTCCCGAGTCGAGGTCAGCAGCACACCCTCCCCACTGTAAACAGTGTTGGTAGTGCACTGCTTTCCCCTCCTGAGGCGCCGGATGGTGGACCAGAATCTCCTCGAAGCCGTACGGAAGTCTTGTTCCATGGTCTCACAGAACTCCTCCCACGCCTGGGTTTTTGCCTCCGCGACCACCCGAGCCGCATTCCGCTTGGACTGCCGGTACCCATCAGCTGCCTCCGGAGTCCCACGGGCCAAAAAGACCCGATAGGACTCTTTCTTCAGCTTGACAGCATCCCTAACCGCCGGTGTCCACCAGCGGGTTCGGGGGTTGCCGCCACGACAGGCACCGGCCACCCTGCGGCCACAGCTACGGTCAGCCGCCTCGACAATGGAGTCACGGAACATGGTCCATTCGGACTCAATGTCCCCCGCCTCCCCCGGGACGTGTTCGAAGTTCTGTCGGAGGTGGGAATTGAAGCTCCTTCTGACAGGAGACTCTGCCAGACGTTCCCAGCAGACCCTCACAACACGTTTGGGTCTGCCAGGTCTGACCGGCATCTTCCCCCACCATCGAAGCCAACTCACCACCAGGTAGTGGTCAGTTGACAGCTCCGCCCCTCTCTTCACCCGAGTGTCCAAGACATGCGGCCGCAGATCAGATGAAACGACAACAAAATCGATCATCGACCTGCGGCCTAAGGTGTCCTGGTGCCAAGAGCACATATGGACACCTTTATGCTTGAACATGGTGTTCGTTATGGACAATCCATGACGAGCACAGAAGTCCAATAACAGAACACCACTCGGGTTCAGATCAGGGGGGCCGTTCCTCCCAACCACACCTCTCCAGGTCTCACTGTCATTGCCCACGTGAGCATTGAAGTCCCCCAGCAGAACGAGGGAGTCACTCGAAGGAACGCTTTCCAGTACCCCCTCCAGGGACTCCAAAAAGGGTGGGTAGTCTGAGCTGCAGTTTGGTGCATAAGCACAAACCACAGTCAGGACCCGTCCCCCCACCCGAAGACGGAGGGAGGCTACCCTCTTGTTCACTGGGGTAAACCCCAACGTACAGGCACCAAGATGGGGGGCAAGAAGTATGCCCACCACTGCTCGACGCCTCTCAGTGGGAGCAACTCCAGAGTGGTAGAGAGTCCAACCCCTCTCAAGGAAACTGGTTCCAGAGCCAGAGCCATGCGTTGAGGTGAGTCCAACTATATCTAGTCGGAACCTCTCAACCTCACACACCAACTCCGGCTCTTTCCCCACCAGAGAGGTGACATTCCATGTGCCAAGAGCCAGCTTCTGTAGCCGAGGATCAGACCGCCAAGGTCCCCGCCTTCGGCTACCGCCCTTTCCACATTGCACCCGACCCTTTTGGCCCCTCCCACGGGTGGTGGGCCCATGGGAAGCGGGACCCACGTCTCCTCTTCGGGCTATGCCCGGCCGGGCTCCATGGGTGAAAGCCCGGCCACCAGGCGCTCGCCAGCGTGCCCCACCTCCAGGCCTGGCTCCAGAGGGGGGCCCCGGTGACCCGCGTCCGGGCGAGGGAACACTGGTTCCATTTATTGACCTCATCATAAGGGGTATTTTGGGCTGCGCTTTGTCTGATCCCTCACCTAGGACCTGTTTGCCATGGGTGACCCTACCAGAGGCACAAAGCCTCAGACAACTTAGCTCCTAGGATCATTGGGACACTCAAACCCCTCCACCACGATAAGGTGGCAACCCAGGGAGAGGCTGCTATTAGTGTACAATTAAATTGGTTTTAGAGTAAAAGTCCAGTGAGCGAGAGAACTGATCTAAAGCTTTAATGATGAGCATAGATGGTTTAAAAGTTGAATATGGAACACGAACACCAGATTGACATCTTCATTCTGCACACCTCTAAACACCCCGTGGAGCTATTATAGCTTTTTATTAAATTGTTCCATAATCAACCTTTAAGTGGCAAAAATAATAAAAGGAAAAGTACAAAAAACACTTAACTGAAGGTTTTGAAGCTCATTTCCATTTTTTTTGCAAAGATCTGTGTTTACCTGCGACCTCCATCTGACTCCAGTCTACATTCAGTCCTGAAGTGACCTGCATGCACAGGAGAATAAGTGACATTACATGCAGCACATTGTGGTTATGGAAGGAAATATGGATGCTTCACATATCAGCATGTGATCTTGCATTTCCCGCCTTCTCTGTAGCAGAATTGTGCCACTTGTCACACTTCAGTGATGCAAAAGTGGGATGAAATGTGACATGACTGCATGAGTGACCTGGAGAATGGAAAGAAACAAGGAATGGATTTGACCAACTTAAAGCAAATTTAATGTAAGAAAAAAATATCCTAACATTAGGAAATAATAACTTAGACCAGAATCTCAATTAACAAATAACAAAACAGCAATATAACTCATCATATAGGGACGTAAACGCTATTTCTCCAAACTGAGGCCACTCAGGAAGCTATCTAACAGATCTGGTGATAAAATTAACAAGGAAACTACCTTCAATGCTTCTGAAATATCCTTTTAAAGCTAATTGAGTCAACTTATAGCATTTTTAAGTTGGTTCTGCAACTAAAATCAGCTTCTATTCATCTTAAGGTCAATCCTGCATTTTGGAAAAACATAATCAGCACAACTAAGAGCAGATAAATGAAGACCGGCAAAGCAAGTAGAAAATCTCCATTGTCAGAGTGTTCAGTATGTTATTTATCAGCCACATTAACATTAGAGTATATGGAGACAGATGGCCCTAGGAGAGAGAGAGTGGTCCACAGTGAGCCTTCAAGTGCAGATGTTCCACAGACGGCAGGAGGAGGAGGAGGTGTGCAGAACAAGTGTGTTTGAGAGAAAGAGCGTCTAGACTGCAGTGTTGCTCTGTGGGAGGGTTTCTGATTGTGATGACTGCAGTGAGGTTACAGGTCTAATTAATGGAAGGGCTGCACAGTCACTCACCATTACTGTAAAAATACCTCAGATAAAGTCTGCAAGGTTAGAAACTTCAGTCTGACGTTTGAGTCTGCTTTTAATTATTGTTCTTGTTTTGGTCATTTGTGCACGAGTGACAGGATATAAGTCGTTTTGTAACGCTGCTTCTGTTTTTTTTCCTTAATGTTTCTGTAATCCCCACATGGACATCATTTTCTACTGTTTTCAAACAGTTCATTGTTATTCTGTGAGCTCATTTATCATGCAGCAGGTGTAGTCAGCGTTTGCTAACAGATGTACAATGTTCCAGATTTTAGTTTTGCTCTGTTGTAAAGTTTCCATTTGCACAACTTCACGAAAGTTCTGAGCTAAAATAGCTGCAGCTTCGCTCTGACTCTGCACAAAATGAACATGCATAAAATCTGTTTGGGATAAATGTGAAATAAGGTGAAGTCTAATTAGTTCACAGAACTTCACTGATCCTGGTTCCTCTCTGTGACTATTGTATATCGACTAGACTTTACATGTACAGCTTAAGTTTTAGATTAGCTTTACTGGTGTTCTCCAGCTCCATTAGACATAGCAGCTTCCATACGTCTGTTATCTGTTTAGGGTCACAGGGAGCTGGCGTCTATCTCCAGTGGTCATCGGGCGAGAGGCAGGGGACATCTTGGACAGGTCACCAGTCCATCACAGAGACTCACAAAGACAACCAATCAAACACTCCCTCAGCTTGGCCCGGGACGCTCAATTGGCACCCCTAATTGGCACATTTACATGATTTTAGGGCACTATGATATACCTCATCATGAAATCATGAAATAATACATGACATAGGGACTGCAGCAAATGTATAAGACAGAGTACCGATATCTAGGTGAAACAGCGCCGGCGCTCCCTAAACGCGCATCACGCACACTGCGTAGGGCACCGACTGGCCAGGGGGGCACCAAGCAATCAGGTTTATGAAAAAAAATTATATTAATTATAATATCAGCTACTGGACACCATGCACACAAACAACACTGAGAGGACCATTTAACTGGTGTTATTTCACACACAGAATCCCATCTTTCTAATTCAAGTTGATGTGCCTCTCTCGCGCCCGCTCTGGCTGTGACCAGGGGACGGACAGGCTCGGTTCTCTGTCCCAGAGCCGTGCCCTGACCTGGGCGCCGCCAAAATGACACGCTAAATATTTAGAAATATGCAGCTGCGTCGCCAGCCGATTTGGATGTTTTAATTTACTGCTTCACCTGTGTGTTTTTGCTGTTTATGTGCAGGGACAAGTTAAACTCCGCATAACCAGGTTTCAGGTATGGAAGCCTGGAGAGGTCAAAATTCGTCAAACGTATTTTTCCCTACTGGCTCATATGAATTAAAACTAAGATTCCAGTCATGTTTGCTTTCATAACTTTAATAACGTCATGCTGATGACCCACATGAACATAATGCTCTGTGTAGTGGATGCAATTATGTCATGAAATTAGCCTTTCGCCGAGCCCCGCCCCCCTTAGTTACTGTTGCCGCAGATTTCCGTGATGGAAAGAAGTAGACAGATGCGTGTCAGCGACATTTTTTGGAGCAATTTCTCCTCAATTTCATCCAGATTGAGGCAAAATGGGTTACAGGATGCAGTGGAGGGATATATTAGTGTCGGCTCCGCTGAGCGAAGCATAGCAGGGAACAAGGAGTTTGGGAGAAGGTCCGGCGTCCGGGGACGCGTGGATCCGAGGAGCGGTGGGCGGCGATGCGGTGTCCCTGTGAGCTGCCAGATGTCAGCTGTCAGATGATCTGAGCTGCAGGCAGCTCTAACGGAGAAAAGCTCCTGGCGCTCTGCATCGCTCAGTTGATCATCTCAGCTGAGTCTGTTTATAAAATGTAACTTTTTATGCCCGTGTTTACTTTCATTTTTAGTTCCCGGCCGGAGCTCGGCATTAATTCATCACGTGATCATGACACCACCCTCTGTTGCGCCAATAGGCTTAATGTGCGTTTATATAAGACACACGGTTGAGGTAATATTACGCTGATTTGCCGGCACGGTGTGTCTATAAAGGGTCTTCTTGGATAGTCTGGGAGGCGGACCTCCGCCCAGCCGCGGGCGGGGGGAGCACTCATGCTTGCTGGCTTGCTGGTTGAGCTCGATGAGGAGGTTCTGAAGGGAAACGAAGGAGACACGACTACTATCGAGGCTAATGCTTAGTAGTGAATTAGGCTTAGCTTCATCATTTTGTTTGGAGCTGTCGGATAGTAACGGTTGCTATGATGTGTGATTGGACAATAGCCGTTCTGGGGCGGGGGCGGGGCCGGCGACAGGCTAATTAGCTTAACATGATAGATTTTTTTTCTTGGCAAAAAAATATTAGGTTATATTGTGAATGACATGATATTGCCCACCCCTATAGCTGTTGAGGCCAAATTAGTTTAATGTTTTATTAAATTTCAATCATTTTAGTTCAATTTAAAATTAAAGAAGTGATTTTGGAAATAACGAGAGATGCACTGACACATACTGTTGTATAGTTTTTTTTTTGTTGTTTTTTTTTCGGGGGGGGACACCACAGAGCATTTGTGCTTAGGGCACCCAAATGGCTAGCACCGGCCCTGAGCTGAAAAGCTGTAACACTGGGGAAAAGTTGTTCATTAAAGCAAACAAAGTTTGACTACATTATATTACAGTACAGGGTAGGACTGTCACTTTTACAGATTTCTAAAAAATCACACATAATTCCTAAATGGGGGAAACTCCGGATGACTCAGAGGGTTGGATTTAGATTTGTACTGATTCTGTTTTTCACGTTCTTTGCTTTTTTCTTGTTAAATAAGGAATCCTGCTTTGTTACACAGTATGTTGTTCTCAGCTTACATTTTACATGATGGTACACAATAACATGACTTTACTTGGTTAAAGTTGCAGAAGAACACGAGTCAAATCAAATAATAAACAACAGAGTAAAGATTTCATGAACGGTTAAACCAGCCTCTGAGTGGAAACTCTATTTCTGAATCCCTCACCACTCAGGGATTATCTTTTTAGGTTTTTGGTTTTAAACAAAACCAGACTTTTTTTTTGCAGGCTAAAATTCAATTCCAGCGAGAAAGCCACAGCTGCACACTGATGGCCTGATTTCCCCTCTGCACAAGTGAAAAAAATTTGACCGAGGTTGTGACCAGGGGAGGTAATCACACATCACTAGGTGGATATTGGCTGTTTTCAGGCAAGCTTGAACAGGGTCGTTAGGTCACTGGAGAGAGATTTAATGAATGCCAAATTATCCACTCTGCCACTGCTGCCCTCGGGGAGGCCGGTAGTGGCCTGCGTAAACAAAAACATACGCACTTTCATGCAAGCAGAGATGACATGGTGTCTGTTCCTCATTGTATGTTCTGCTCTTTTGCCCAGAGGGTGTGAACCTGGTGCATATGGTGCTGCTGTGTTTGCAGCCGGAGAAGCCTGGTCTGCAGGTCCGTATGGTTCTACTTAGGGAAGGTTAGGGCAGGTACAGGAGCTGCTCCTCATCACGAGGAAACGAACGGGGAGAGTAAAATATGAGATCATTTGATATGACCTGACAGCCGGGGGATGATGGGTAATGTTCAACACGCTCCAGTTAGATTTAATGTTGCAATAAACTGTCAAACAAAAGCTAATGAGAGGAATCTGAGAATGAAGACTTCGGTGTGTTTACATTTAAAAACTGAAAATGTGTGCAAGAAGCAGACGAGAAAGATTTATCACCTGCTGCCAAAGGCAACAAATGGTAGCTATGATGTTGTTGCTGTGTGTGTGTGCGTGTGTGTGTGTGTGTGCGTGTGTGTGTGTGCGTGCGTGTGTGTGTGTGTGTGTGTGTGTGTGTTTTTTTTTTTTTTAAACCAACACAATGTGCATCAACTTATTAACTTTAGAGGTCATCCTCATTGGCAGGGGTGGACTGGGAATAATTTAGGGTGGGAACCGACCCAGAGCAGATTAGTAACTCGCCATCATTTTTCTGTTTGAGCGAGGGAGGAGAGGGTGTTAGCATCTCTCCGTCGTGCATAGGGGAATTTACGGGGGGCTTGGAATAATGGAAGATTCACGAATGCGTAATCTCCAACGGGGGTACGGGGGTGCTGCCGGCAATACCGAGCGGGCCACTGCGGATGTCAGGCCACCGGGAATTGTCCCGATGCTCCTGATGGCCAGTCCACCCCTGCTCATTGGCCATCATCACATTGCTACAACTCAATTTGACAGATTTAGAGATAATTTCTTTGGTTGTAGCTGGGAGGCCTAACTAGGCCTTTCCACTGGAAGCCTAAGTGTCGTGTAACAAACACAAAATGTGGCACACAACTATTAGCCGTGAAAAATGAATGGGAGCGTTTCTTATGGCTACAAAGAGTCACGTTTTTCACGTGTTCCAGAACCGTAGGGGTCTATTCTTTACGCTTCCAGAACAGTCAAGCTTCACAGTTCAGATCAGGCCAGACAGGAAGTCAAACATAAAAGCATAAATGGTAAATGGCCTGTATTTGTATAGCGCCTTTTTAGGAGTCTACAACCCCCCAAGGCACTTCACAACACAATCAGTCATCCACCCATTCACACACACATTCACACGCTGGTGGGGATGAGCTACATCGTAGCTACAGCTGCCCTGGGGCGCACGGACAGAGGAGAGGCTGGTGCCACCGGTCCCTCCAACCACCACCAGCAGGCAAGGTGGGTTAAGTGTCTTGCCCAAGGACACAACGACAGACTGAGCGGGATGCAAACCTGCAACCTTCCGATTGCAATGCGGCCACTTAACTCCTCTGCCACCATCGCCCCAAGCAGTGTAAAACATCTGGAAACTTTCAAAATAAAAGTCACGTGCAGATTTCCAGTGGCAAATCTCCAGCGATTTTGTGATCTAGGAGCGTGGAACGCTGTCGTTTTGCATCTAAAACACTCCCGGTGGGAACGGAGGTCGCAAGTAAAACGCATCTATTATGTTACACACCGCTCACACATCCAGTGGAAAGCCGGAGTCAGATCTCGTGTGAGATTTTACTGAAATGGCTACAAATTAATTTCCAAGCACAAGATTTCAGATTTTAACTCTGGCATGAAAAGTGATGGGCAACATGAACGGAATACTAGGTTTTTCATTCAATATGAGCATTTAGAGATATGATCTCTGAAGTTAAAGGGACACTAGTGAGTTTTGGCTTGTTTTTAGCACCCCCTAGTGTTTGTTGGTGAAACCGAAAGTAAAACTTATCTCTCCTCGCTGTGCGTTTGTCTTTTTAACACCTTAATCAAACTTCTGAAATGTCTCCTCAACCTTCATTAGTGTCTACAGGAGTGGTTCGTCACTAAATCAAACAAATCAGCTGTGTTCATGATCTAAAACAAGCAGCAAGCTGAATTTTTCCCAACAGACCAGACCGGCACTCTGAAGTTGCAAGTGGAATATTCTGGCCACAGGGGGCGACAGGGGCTGGGTGGCCTTTCATTAACCCTGTAAATGGTCATTTTAGCACATACTGGCTCAAGAACATGATTTAAAAATATTAAAAAGTTGCAAAGTGTCCCTTTAAAGGATTTTTTTTGGGCGGGGGGGGGGGGGGGGGGGGGGGGAGCAGCAACCAATTAAATGATCCCGTCTTTGTAAATAAAGCAAATAAAGTCACAGTTCTGCAAATTTAGAACTTGTATTTTTAAATTTAGTAATATTTTAGATTTTTCTAAATTTGTTTTTTGGACACTACATCAAAAAGAGACAAGTCAGAAATAAAAACTTTGTCCCATAACCCCCCCAGATGACTCCCTCAAAATGGATTAGCAGAAACATGACAGGCAAAAGAAATATAACTTTCCATCTCAGCTTTTATGACCTTTTCAAAGAATTTTTTGATTTAATCTGTCCCTTTCCTTCACAGCTTTATATTTTATCCTGTCACTGAAGCTTTATGAAAAATTCCCGTTAATGTGTCTTGATATTTGGTGTCAGTTTAACTCATAGCTGCTCAGCAGGCAGAGGTTCCTGCAGGCTCTCGGTAAAAACCCTTCACAGTTCGACAGGATAATTGGATGAGCAGCTTTAGCATGAACGAGTAGATCAGGTGTTGTCTGGACTCGTAACGACGGATGTCACATGAAAACTGAGATGCTGTATTTTAAGGTGGGTTGATTTTAGAAATTCCAAATTTTAATGTGAATTCAACTCAAATTTATGACATAATGACAAGTTTCAGCTGAGACAGAAGGACATATGTTATATTTCTAACCGGCAGAGGTTTAATTGTCTCCAGCTGCCCTAAATGAATTTTTAATAAACCTTAATACTAATTAATACTGTTGATTTTGCATCCAATTGATCATAACAGCAGAAAAATAATGTACATCTGACCAGAAGTGTCACGCATTCAAACTGAAGCGCTACAGACGGAAATCAGCTGAACAGATTTCTGGTCTTCTATATAAATTATAGCATAATGCTAAATTCATAACTCTTTAAAGATTTACAAACTCAGGTCTAGTCTTTCTCCCCAAACTGAGGTCATTCAAAGAGTATTAATACGGCTGGTCAGATATTAGTAGTTAGCACACTTCAGTAGATCCCAGTCCTAACGGAAATTAAAACTTAAATGACCAACTGATTCACAAACATATAGCAAGTAAAAATGCAGAAACAACCAAAAGGTTTTTATTCCAGTGTATCTTCAGCCAACATATAGTTTATAGTCAGATTTCTATGCATTGCAAAATGTGTAAAGGTACTCTGACTAAACAGTTGCTGGGCTAAAACCTACTCAGTGTTGCCAACAAAGAGCGTGTTTGGGTCTTAGCTTTAAGATGAAAAGATTTGTGTGTTTACACGAGCGTCTGACAAGTGAGAGGTAGACATTTCTGGCAGATAAAAGCTCAGTAAATATGACCTGTGTTTGATAAGATGAATATATTTACATCTTAGAGGCTGCAGAGCTGTGCTGAGAATGTAAATGTAACCACTTTGAAGCAATTTACATTCAGAAGACTCAATGCATTGGGTGAGTAATTAGGAGTCCCCATGTGTTTGAGTCCTTTATAGCTTCACAAGCTGGATTCTCTAGTTAAACGACTGAAAAACCACAAAATAATTTGAAAACTGGTGGACATATGTGTTGGATCGATTTGTCATTAGAGACAAATGCCTGAATAGGCAGAATCTCAACATTAGAATACTTGTGGTTTTGTTTATTAAACTATTTTCTTTAGCATCTTTTGATGTTGATGCCGGATCACAAATATAAATACGTAAAAGCATCAGTTAGCTACAAAAACATGGCTGGTGTAGTCCAGAGGAAGAGATATCTACTGTAAATGAGCATGTTTCATGTATTATTTCTTGCTAAAACAACATAACTGTGGCCATATGGCAGAAACAAAAAGATTTGAAAATGATTTTTAAAAAAAGTAAGATTAACACAATCAGCCTGCTGCATGGCATGAGTCTTCTGTTTGACGTTTTCACTTTGGGTTTTTTATTTTTTTATTTTTTTTTTTACTGTATTTTAAAGAGGCCCTTCACTGAGAAACCATTTTTTACTTATTATTAAAAACGATCGGTCACTGTAGGCTGAACATGATTCCTGTCAGACGAAAATCCTGACAGATCTACGTCACACTGTCACTTAACATTCATGGACTCACCCATCTTGACTCACGACGGGGAAGGCTGTTGTTGGTTTAGCATCCAGGAAACAGCAGAGAACGCCTCGCCTAGTAGAAGCTAACCGTTAGCATTAGCAACTCCACCACACAGCAGAACTCCTCCAGGCTTGTGTTATTTGTGGCGATAACATGTCAACGTTGCAGAGCAAACAGAATCAGTGGTAGAGTAGTGTTGCTGTTAGCCAATCAGAGGAGAGATGTCCACATATCAGGAAATACGACTCCAAATCCTGTCGTCTGAAGCTACTTTCTCCTCTAGTTTATTTTTCTGTGCTGAAACCGGCACACCAAAGATTTTGTTACCCAGAGTATGACAAAGAAATTCATTCCTACTAGAGACAACTGCAAATGTATTAAAACATAAGTGAAGGACCTCTTTAAATTCAAACAAAGGAGTCCAAACTGTCCCAAGAAGGACAGCGAACAAATGGGTTCGCTTTGGCTGGGGGCTGGTGTCCTGATGTCTTCTGGCTGGCCTCCCTTCATCCCTGGGCTCAGGTGTGTCCCCTGGGCTGGCCGACTGGTGTCCATCCGTTGGTGGCTATCGGCTGCTGAGGCATGCGTGGCCCTGAGCTCTGGCGCTGGTGGGACCTGGGCTGTTGCAGGGCAGCCCCTCCCTCAGCACATACAGGTCCTTCTCAAAAAATTAGCATATTGTGATAACGTCCATTATTTTCTGAAATGTACTGATAAACATTAGACTTTCATATATTTTAGATTCATTACACACAACTGAAGTAGTTCAAGCCGTTTATTGGTTTAATATTGATGATTTTGGCATACAGCTCATGAAAACCCAAAATTCCTATCTCAAAAAATTAGCATATCATGAAAAGGTTCTCTAAACGAGCTATTAACCTAATCATCTGAATCAACTAATTAACTCTAAACACCTGCAAATGATTCCTGAGGCTTTTAAAAACTCCCAGCCTGGTTCATTACTCAAAACCGCAATCATGGGTAAGACTACCTACCTGACTGCTGTCCAGAAGGCCATCATTGACACCCTCAAGCAAGAGGGTAAGACACAGAAAGAAACTTCTGAACGAATAGGCTGTTCCCAGAGTGCTGTATCAAGGCACCTCAGTGGGAAGTCTGTGGGAAGGAAAAAGTGTGGCAGAAAACGCTGCACAACGAGAAGAGGTGACCGGACCCAGAGGAAGATTGTGGAGAAGGACCGATTCCAGACCTTGGGGGACCTGCGGAAGCAGTGGACTGAGTCCGGAGTGGAAACATCCAGAGCCACCGTGTACAGGCGTGTGCAGGAAATGGGCTACAGGTGGGCTGCTCGATTATGGCAAAAATGATAATCACGATTATTTTGACTGAAATTGAAATCTCGATTATTTAAGACGATTTTTAATTAACATTGATTTTATTTATTTATTTATTTATTTATTTATTTATTTATTTATTTATTTATTTATTTATTCTTTTAGTTAGTTAGTTAGTTAGTTAGTTAGTTAGTTAGTTAGTTAGTTAGTTAGTTAGTTAGTCAGTCAGTCAGTCATAAAATTGCACAGGGCAAAATCAAATCAGAGGAAAAGTAAAATAAATGAAAAAAAAAGAAATAAACAAGATAATCACAAAAACAATTCCTGATTCCTCGTGTAAAAGAGCCAATACACTTACTCATAGTTAAAGCCCCAGTGTGTAATATTTTTACCTGTTTTCTACCAAATTCTGTGCAGCCAGTGCACAAACTTGTCCTTTTTCATTAATATTTTTCACCAACATCAATTCTAAATATTCCTCTCAGCTTCAAATTTTACATTTTTAATACATAAATTGTGGTCGACGCTCCATGGTCATCCTCCATCTTGAAATACGGTAGCTATTTAGGGACATACGAGCTCTGAGTTACGCGTTTGCACTATGACTGTAACCTGAAAGAAACAGCAGAGGGCAGCAGTGCGCCGTGGAAGCATGGCGTCTGACAATTCAACTAATGCTGGGCTTACACCTAAGGATTTTCACGGTCTCAGACTAAAGACTGGCAGTCTTTAGAAATCTTATTGGAGTCTCTGCGCGCTCCCGTCGTCTCGATCGTTAAATGTAATGTGATAATCTGCTGTCGGCGACCCGATTTATGCCAGTCTTTCTCTAGTCTTTCACTTCCAGCATGCTAGATATTGTCTCTAGTCGGAGTGTAGTTGTAGTGACGTACAACAATCAACAACCAATAAAATACGTTCTCGTAAAAAAACTGCTCCGTCAGTCATAACAACACAAACGTGTCTACAGATGTTGAAATAACCCCCAAATTCCACTATCTCCGCTCCGCTCCGGCACGAACTCCGCAGCAAGTGCGCCGCCCCCCGTTCCGCCATCCGGCAAAAATAGGATCGATTCTATTTTTGCCGGACGCCGGAGAACCTCCGCAGTCAATGTACAGAAATCACAACCGCCCAACAGTTCGTGCCGGAGCGGAGCGGAGATAGTGGAATTTGGGTTCAAGCAGGCGAAAGTGGACCGTGGAGACTGGAGAGAGAGGAGCGCTTGGTCGAGCTGTGGGCAGAGCAACCGTGTCTTTGGCGTAAACTGCCATTCATACCATGACGGGGGACGGGGGCGACTGCAGTGGCAAAAGCTAGTAGCTATAAGCTGCTGCTTCATCTCCATTTTAAACTTCTGCAGAGCATTAGCGGGAATAAAATGCTAAAATAATCTAGTTGTAGTCGTGTAAATAGTGTTCCTACAAGATTCAGCAATTAGTCTGAGACTAGTCTAGGACTAAAAACTGTCTTTAGATGTGAGCTGATAATCTTTTGGAGTCTTCAAAATCTTTTTAAAGTCTGTAGGTGTAAGCCCAGCATAAGAAGAGACGAGACTAGCTGCTACACGTTGCTGTAACTTTGTTAGTTTGAATAACAAACAATGAAATCAAAAGACACATCAAATATGTCAGGTCTTATTGATTTCCAACACTCAGCAGCTGCATATGATGAGAACCCCGCCCGCAACAGCTAGACACCAGCATCCAAGTGTTGTTTATGACTCACCTCAGCTGATCATTTCTTTTCTTCATAATAAAGCTCCCAATCCGGTCCCACCATATCAGTTCCAAAGTCCTTCTTCAAGAAAGTTCCTTCTATTAAAGCCTCCTCTCTTACCGCAGCCTGCTGTGTCTCTCCCAACACGCTTCAGCCGTCGTCCGCTAGCCGGTGGCTAAGTTAGCATTAGTTACTTTATTTCCACAGCGTGTCCCCGGCTCCAGCCAAACCTCATCGGCTATCCGATCGCTAAACAGCCAGTGGTTGATGTTAGCTCCATCTCGATCTTCACTGCGGCTCACACCGTGTGCTACGATCAGCTGATGGCTAACCGGCAGACTCTTGTTTACTCCGCTGCTCTGATCCACATGACACCGGACGCCACAGGTGATGCCTTCCCTCCTCCGTGTGTGAATCGGTGGCAGCTATGCTAGCTTCCTTCAGGACTGGTAGGTTGATATAACAGCTAACAGCAGTGTTTCCCCTAGAAATGTTTATAGCCGTGATGCTTGTAGAGTGTAGAGCTGCACGATGCAACGTGTCGCTCAGAGATGAACTGATGATTATTTATCAGCATGATAACCTGGAGGTGTGACGTGAGAGCGCATGAAGACAGTCAAATGCGTGTAAATCCACTTCAGATACGGCTCGCTGTGTCTTGAAATTATTTAGCCTGTAAAACAACATTTTTCTAGCGAATGAGATCCACCGAGAACGGTTTATGATTGATCAGTCGACATAAAGCCTAATTTATAATTCTCCATCTGCGTCGGTACGGAGACACACATTGGTCGGCGCAAGGGCTCTCTGACAGGCTCGCAGAGGCTGACGGAGACTTGCCCTCTTTAACTATCCGTCGAAAGTGACGGAGACCGCAAGCTTGTCGGTCCGGTGTGCAGCTGAGTGTTTTGCTAACCTGTTGGGAACATCGGCGACAAAGTTATACAGAAAGTAGCTAAGAGTTATCAGAAATGTTGCTAAGTTGTTTGCTAGATCCTTTTAGGAAATAAAAGTCAAGAAGGGGGTCTGAAAAGTTGTTAGAAATAGCGACAAAGTTGCTAAATTGGCAACGCTGTGTGGGAGGTGCGCTTGATTTACAGCTCGGCATAGCGCGGGAGTAAACCGCTAGGGGGAGGAGCAAATAATCGACTTGTTTTGTTTTTATAATCGTTCAAAACCCATATCATAATTGGGATTAAAATTCGATTAATTGAGCAGCCCTAGCTAGGGGTGCCGCATTCCCCAGGTCAAGACACTTTTGAACCAGAAACAGCGGCAGAAGCGCCTGACCTGGGCTACAGTGAAGCAGCTCTGGCCTGTTGCTCAGTGGTCCAAAGTACTTTTTTTGGATGAAAGCAAATTTTGCTGGAGGAAGACTGGGCAGAGGGAAATGCCAAAATGCCTGAAGTCCAGTGTCAAGTCCCCACAGTCAGTGATGGTCTGGGGTGCCATGTCAGCTGCTGGTGTTGGTCCACTGTGTTTTATCAAGGGCAGGGTCAATGCAGCTAGCTATCAGGAGATTTTGGAGCACTTCTTGCTTCCCTCTGCTGAAAAGCTTTATGGAGATGAAGATTAAATTTTTCAGCACGACCTGGCACCTGCTCACAGTGCCAAAACCACTGGTCAATGGTTTACTGACCATGGTATTACTGTGTTCAACTGGCCTGCCAACTCTCCTGACCTGAACCCCAAAGAGAATCTGTGGGATATTGTGGAGAGAAAGTTGAGAGACGCAAGACCCAACACTCTGGATGAGCTTAAGGCCGCTATGGAAGCATCCTGGGCCTCCATAACACCTCAGCAGTGCCACAGGCTGATTGCCTCCATGCCACGCCGCATTGAAGCAGTCATTTCTGCAAAAGGATTCCCGACCAAGTATTGAGTGCATAACTGAACATAATTATTTGAACATTGACCTTTTTTGTATTAAAAACACTTTTCTTTTATTGGTCGGTTGGAATATGCTAATTTTTTGAAATAGGAATTTTGGGTTTTCATGAGCTGTATGCCACAATCATCAATATTAAAACAATAAACGGCTTGAACTACTTCAGTTGTGTGTAATGAATCTAAAATATATGAAAGTCTAATGTTTATCAGTACATTACAGAAAATAATGAACTTTATCACAATATGTAAATTTTTTGAGAAGGACCTGTACACATCATTTAAAAACAAAAAACAAAACACTTTTGGTGGCAAATCTACTGTCAAACACCCAGAGATTCACACAAACACAGCTTAGAGCTGCACACATAGGTAACCACACAAACACACATGAACATATTCTATAAGATAGAGACGCACACACACACACACACACAGAGAGAGAGAAGTACATGCTACTACAAATATGGACATTAAAATTTACCAGTTCCTATTCCATCTGTTCTTGTAGATATATTTGAATTATGACGATCTCAATGTTTTGTCCTGCTGTGTGTTTGTTGTCTGTTTTCTATTTGTTGTGTTGTCCATCCACCATCCACCCCCCTCTCTCTCTTTCCCTGTGTGTGATATATGTCTCTTTTCTCCCTGCCTGTCCACTCCGGTACGTGAGTGAATGAGGTCTAACATGCGACATAGTAAAGGCTATGGAACAGCAGGAGGAATATGCCACTTCCCTCTTGCTGTAGAGTAAAACTTCTCTGACATGTTATGGCACCCGGATCAACCATTCTGTCTGCTACAACTACCAGGACTGGACAGGTTAAAAAAAGGGGGGGAAATCATCTTCTGACGCTGATCCATAACTGAAACTCACGGAACGGCAGTGACAAAATCACCTCTTGGGCAGCAGTAGCTCAGGAGGTAGAACAGGTTGTCCAGTAATCGGAAGGTTGCAGGTTTGATCCCGGCTCCCCCATAGAATGCTGCTGTTGTGTCCGTGGGCAAGACACCTAACCCGCCTTGCCTGCTGGTGGTGGTCAGAGGGACTGGTGGCGCCAGTGTACGGCAGGCCTCGCCTCTGTTAGTGCCATAGGATGCCATTCTTGCTTCATTCTTATGCATTGCACCGTTAAATGTTGTTTTATTTGCTTGTATTTTATTGATTTATATTTGACTGTGTTGTTTTACTTGTGTCTGTGAAGCACTTTGGTGGCATGCTTGTGTCTGTAAAGAGTTATGCAAATAAAGTTCGAGTTGAGTCAAGATAATGACTAAGATGTTGACGGCTGATCTTTTTCTTATAGAAAACAGCTTTGAATTTTGTCAATTATTTGATTTTTTTACTCAATTTAATTCATTTAAACTCTGAGAATAACCAGGACAAAATGACATAAAATTCTAGCATGAGTAAGTTGGAATTAAATGAATTAACATAATAATAATAATAATAATAATAATAATAATAATAATAATAATAATAATAACTTTATTTCTATAGCGCCTTTAAACAAAGCGCTGCACAACATAAAAAATAAAAACAAATAAAAAATAAAAAACAGTACCCCAGTATAAAAACAACAGCATCAGCTGTAAACAAATGAAGTAGACATAAGCAATAAAATCAAAATTAAGAACAAGCTAAAACAGGACATAGAAACAGCTAAAAAAAAAAAAAAAATTTAAAAGAATCGAGTAATCAATCAGTAAAAGCTTTAGTAAAAAGGTAGGTTTTCAGTTTAGCTTTAAAAACTTCCACTGAGCATGCTTGTCTGATGTCCTGTGGCAGAGCATTCCAGAGCGATGGAGCACGAAACGTAAATGCACGCCCACCCAGAGTCATTCGCTTTATTTTTGGGATGCATAGGAGCCCCGTTCCATATGACCGCAGTGCCCTGGATGGAACATATGGATCCAGGAGATCAGTGATGTAGTGTGGAGCCAGATTGTGGATAGCTTTGTAGGTCAACAACAGGACCTTAAAATCAGCTCTAACATGGCACGGCAACCAGTGTAGGGATTCCAGTACAGGTGTGATATGGTCATACTTCTTTTTTCCTGCTAAGATACGTGCAGCTGCATTTTGCACAAGTTGTAAGCAGCGGAAGCTCTTTAGGGGCAAACCAGAAAGAATGGCATTACAGTAGTCAATTCTGGATGAAACAAAGGCATGCACCAGGACTCCCGCATCATTATCTGATAAAATCGACCGAATTTTAGCAATTCTTCTCAGATGAAAGAAAGATGTTTTAACAGTTTCTTTCAAATGAAATTCAAATGTCAAGGTTGGGTCAAACCAAACGCCCAGATTTTTGAGCCTGTCAACGTTATTTAAAATGCAGTCTTCAAATTTTACTGTGATGGCTTGTGTTTGAGGCAAAAGTTTTTTTGGAGCAACACACATCATCTCTGTTTTGTCCACATTTTAATTAACTCAGAAAAGTATATAATAGAACTCTTTGTATTCTAATTTTATTTATTTATTTGCCTCACATTCAGTTAAACACATTTGTATTTTTCCTAAAAAGAGTAAATAAGAACTACATTAACACAATGGCAGGTATTGAATGACTGCTGATTTGGCAGAATCTCTCTTTTACACACACACACACACACACACACACACACACACACACACACACACACACACACACACACACACACACACACACACACACACACACACACACACACACATTGAACATCATGTTGACTTCAATTTAATACATAAACTCTAACCAACATCATTGCTCAACGTTAGTCCACTCTGTATCTCCAAGCACTATGACATGTTGCCTCATCAGGACCAGGTCTTTGTCCTCATGTGGACCACTGGTCCCAACACGATCCTTGATTACAGCAGAACAGCTCCTAACGAGATCACAGGCACAGCAACACACAGTGCAAGAAAGTGAAGATATAGGGTGTGTGTGTGCGTGTGTGTGTGTGTGTGTGTGTGTGTGTGTGTGTGTGTGTGCATTTATGTTTTGCGAGCCCAATTTGTCAGGTTACACACCCGCATTATGAGACCATTTGGTTTATGAGACCATTTTTGGTGGTCTCGTAATTCATGACTTTTAAAGTGCTGCAAATTTTTATAAAAGTAAAATCTAAATGTCGTTAGCTGATTAATACTGACTTTGTAACTGCTATTATCATTTCATTTAGTTATTTCAGCAACTTAAACTTTCTTTTGGTTTTCATGGCCAATTTAAAATTGGTTTCGTAAACCACGTCGCGTGTGTGGTATGCAGACCTCCAGGGTCTCATAACGCCCTTAGAATGTCACAGATGATTGTGTGTATTTTTTGATAGTTTTTATTTTATTTTTGAAGTGAGGCTTTTCTTCCATGGGTAAAATAGAACATGTTGACATACTTTTTGTGTTCGCCAGATGCAAATAATTCGTGTGTGGGGGATACAAACCACCATGTTGTCATGGTCTCATAAACCATTCAAAATGTCATAGTGGAATGTATGTATGTTCTGATAGGTTTTTCTTATTTTTTAAGTGAGCATTATCTTCCATGGGTAAAATAAAACATTTTGACATAGTTTTTGTGTTCAACAGATTACCTGTTTATGAGGAAATGTGTGTCCCCATAAACCACCACCAAGTCATAGTGGTTTCATAAACCATAAATGCACACATGTGTGTGTGTGTGTGTGTGTGTGTGCGCGCGTGTGTGTGGTGTGGGTTAATGGCTTTAAAGCGTCACACTAATGAGAAAAAAATCCCTTTTATAAAAGCACGGATAAGATTCAATAAATAGATAAATAAATAAATTGAGGAAGTAAAAACCACAAAACCATAGTTTCTATTTTTTTCTTTTCTGTTTTAAATGAGCAAAAAACCTGAGCCTTTCGCTCCAAAACAAACAGAACAACATGCACACTGTCTTTGAAACACACATTCTAGCGCTAGTGCTTCCCCTCTTTGATACAGCCGTTGTGATAGCATGAATTATTAACTAACTGTCCTGGTTATGAAGGGTGTGTGATGCAGCATGTGTTGGGCTTATTGTCTGGCTGATGTTACTGCTTCAAAGTGGCCTTGAAATTCGATAATGAGCTCACACTTCCTTTTGTAGCTGCTCAGTTTGGTAATGTACCTCTAAAAGTCTTGCTCCTATGTGGGGAAAGTCACTGTTGCACATTGCATTAGATGTAAAAAGGAAACCTTTCCTCAGGTTTTAATGGAAGTGTTTTGCGCCCCTGCAGAAGAGAGTTACACACAACATTTAAACTGGATGTTTTAACACCGGCTCATGAAATTAAAAGACCTGACAACCTTTATGGACAGCTTTTCAAACACAGTTTAAAGGCAGTTATGATGCTATGAAACTAACTAGGTGTGTGATGATCTATAAAAACACAGGAATATGACAGACGGGGAGCTTCTGTTATTCCTGCTAATATTGTTCATGTTGACGCTGATAACTGTGTTATTAAGTCAAACTAGTAGAGATGATAATCATGTCAATCACCACAGAGCTCCATGAGCTCTAATCCTACAGATCCACTTCCGTGCCGGACGGTGTTTGAGCGTGGGGGGTGGGGTGGTGCTGGGGGATCCACTTTGTAACAGACAGTGTTCAGGGGTCAAGCGCCTCATGGAAGTTTTTTTATAAAAGCCTGGGCCCTCATTTATCAACCGTACTTACGCACAGATCTGTGCGTATACCGTGCGTATGAACACATTTACGCATTGTGTGGTGTTCATCATTTTGTACTTGTGCGTGAAAATGTTCCTAAATATAAGAAAACTTCAGATCATGCGTAGGAACAGCATCTAGTGGTAGAACGGCAGAACCACAGCCTCATCCACTAATTATTCTACCCAATAAATAATTATTTTGGTGGAAAAAAAGGCTTTGTCACATGAATGGTGCTAAAATCTATAAAAGACACATGTGACCGACAGGTGTCTGACATTTTATCATGGCTGATCTCGTTACTGGAGGATTTGACAGAGACTCTGGAGGAGACGCGTCTTCCGTGAGTGCACCGACGCTTGCTGCGCGGTTCCTGAGCAGATACCTGAGCTCAGAGGAGGCTGCAGCGTCAACAAACATTTTCTAACTAGAACAAAACTAATCAGAACATGCAGACAACTCTTTAAATGTAAACTGTAATCGACAACAGAACAGAACATTCAGTCCGTTTTTCTACGTTTCTTCATATTTAATTTTATATCGAACCATTATTACTTTATTTCTGACAGGAACCTCTCCTCTGTCCTGACCGCGTTTACAATAATAAAATTACAACCTCTAAAACTACTTTGTTCTCTTCTAAATCAGCAGCCAGTGCCTTGATGTCGCTGTCAATAAAGTTTTTCTTTTTTTCAGGAAGAACCCAGGGAATCCCCTCCCGATCTGAGGACGTAGTGTGACCAAATATGGTTAATTGAGGGCGTTTCTGTATGTAAATGACGGTGAACAAACACGAGCACCTGGGTACACACAGGTGGGATTTATCATCAGACGACTGCGGAGGAACGTGCGTACAAGAGGCCACCACATGTTTCATAGGAACAAATATAGGAATATTTCTACGAACGTTTGATGAATGAGGGCCCTGATTGGTTGGTGCTCCCCTGGCCACTTGGTGCCCTATTCAACACGAGCGGAGCGCTGGTCACAAAGCACCGTAAATGACCGCATGGGGGGGTTGTTTCCATTGTATTTTTGATGTTGGAATTCTAAAAGCCACGATCAGCATCAACGCAGCTTATTTTTGTTTCATTGTAGTCTGCTTCCCCAGCAACTCTTACAATTTATTGATTGGCCATGTCTGCTGATGTCATTTCCTACTGAGTTACAACAACCAATGAGCGTGAGTTAACCATAAGTCCCACTGAGCGAGCCATTTCTGAGTACATGTCCCAGTTAAGGTCCTCCATTGGTTCCTGAAAATGGCTTGGAAAGTGGGCCTTTTGGGCCGGAAATGGAGACATGCCGCAAAGTTCTGGTGAAATGACCTGGAAGTTCCGATAGTGGAAACTGGCCTCTTGGTGACTTTATGAGTTAAGAGTTTATACAGCTGTAAGAAAGCTGTTGCAGTTTGTTTAATTGCACTGTATGCTCCAAGTTACCTTAACATTATAAAATATCTCTCATAAGTGTCATTTTTGCTGAATTGATGTGATTCACAGCAGGTGTCACCTCCAGAAGTTCTCTGATGACTCGGCCATCGTCGGCTGTGTGTCTGAGGGGGACGACCAGGAGTACAGGTCAGTCATCATGGACTTTGTGGACTGGTGTGAGCGTAACCACCTTCGCTTGAACACCAGTAAAACAAAGGAAATGGTGATTGACTTCCAGAGAAACACTCCTCCTCACTCACCAGTAAACATCCAGGGAGCAGATATTGAGGTGGTGGACACCTTTAAGTACCTGGGTGTTCACCTCAACAGTAAACTGAACTGGTCCCACAACACAGATGCTCTGTATAAGAAGGGCCAAAGCCGCCTCCATCTCATGAGGAGGCTGAGGTCCTTCGGAGTTAACTCCCAGCTGCTAAAATCCTTTTATCACTCTGTTGTTGGCTCTGTTATTCATTCTGCTGTGGTCTGCTGGGGTGTAGGCAGCTCTGACCGAGACAGGAAGAGACTGAACAAGCTAGCTACCAAAGCTAGCTCGGTTCTGGGCTGCCCGCTGGATTCTGTTGAGGAGACGTGTGAAAGGAGGATGCTGGGGAAGATGACCTCCATCTTAAGAAACCCCTCCCACCCACTGCACTCCACTGTGGAGATCATGGACAGCTCCTCCAGAGGTAGACTGAGACATCCCAGATGCAAAACTGAGCGCTATCGCAGATCTTTCATCCCCTCTGCTGTAAGAGTGTATAACTCCTCAGTTTAAGCTGTGCTGGTATCATCCTGGTACACAATAACACCAATGCAATATTCAGTATGTGTTCTATACTTGTGCAATACCAGATTCACATTGTTGTCTGTGTCTCTTACAGTATGCTGCATAGTGTTGGTACCAAGTTTGTTTTTATCTTTATTTGTGGTTTTTATAGTGATCAAAGATTACAATACTAGATTACTGCCTATGTGTATATACATGTATGCTTGTTTTTTTCTTCTTCTAATTACCTTTTGAGTGATGGTGCTGCTGTGACAAGTGAATTTCCCCACTGTGGGATCAATAAAGTCTATTCTATTCTATTCCAACAGACAATTTACATATTTTTCAGTGATTTTGAGTCCCTAGTCGCTGAGCGCTTTAGCCCAGTGAGACGCTGGCTTTTTGGAGCTCTGGTTGTGGGTTAGCACTGGAACCTGTTGATGAAAAAAAACATTTTAGAGACCTGTTCAGATCTATTTCTCAGTATTCTGGCTGTAAATCTAAAATCATGTCATTAGGGAACATTTTAACGGAACATTTTTGCGGGCCTAATGAATAAACAGCATCTGTATATAAAAAATGGCATTCCTCAACAGTCCAATTTATTATTTCTGAACCGAATGCATAAAAAAACAGCTACTGCTCTCTATCTCCACACCCTTCTGTTCCTTCCACGTTCCCGTCTCCTCCGTCTGCCAGACTTTTCATGCATAACAATGAGAGACCACTTTTCCGTTCCCACCACTAACCCCTTTCTAAAATTTATTCAGACTATTTTTTTCTTTCTCCTTTTTGCTTCTCATTCACCAAATCCCCACAATGTAAGGGGGTTAAAATATTCACTCCAAAAAGGAAGAAGTGAGATAGTGAGTTTAAAAAAAGGGGGTGGGGGGTGTTACGCAGGGATGCTTGCTTATGAATGTGTGCAAAAGACAGGGAGATGTTATAAAGTGAAAAGAAGAAAGAATGAGAGACGGTGTTTGTGCCTGAAACGACGAGCCCGAGAGACAGGATGTTCATGTAGAGGAGGCAGAGGGGAGAGGGGTAGCAGACTCAAACCCAGCACAATTCTCCCTCACTAGCTTGTTAATCTCCCAGGACTTGACATTTGAAAACTTCCACCCCTCTCTTTCTCTCTCTCCTCCTCATCATCCCCTGTTCCCCCCCACACACCCCACTATACTCCCAGCGCACTGATGTGTGTAAATCCAGCGCTTCTCTTGAAGAAACCAAAATTCTCCTCGGCTCAAAATCCCTCCTGAAGCCTGCTAGGACAAAGAAATCTCTGTTGTGAAATTCACCTTGAACAACTTTGGTTTCATATGGAGCCTGTATCACTGTGGACCAAAATACAGGAAATAAAAATGCCAGTAATTTTTGGACACAAGTGCTGTTGCCTTTTTAGCCCCGTGTCCGTGGGAATTACATTGGTATTGCAGATTCTGCAGGAATAAATGTAGTCTTTATGCAGCAAGTAGGCATGTGAATAGGAATGAACAAGATTCAGGTTTTTTTTTTTGTGCTTTTTCACAGAAAAAAAACGATATAATCCCTTTAATCTGAATTTATACTTTTTAAAGCATCAAGGAATTCTTGTAATCTGTTTAGACTGAGGCCCTGTCCACACGTAGCCAGGAATCTCCCAAAACAAAGATATTTTTCTACGATTCGACCTGTCATCCACAACGAAAACGCAGATTTCTGCAACAAAAACAAATATTTTTAAAATCTCCGGCCAAAGTGAAGATTTGCGTTTTCTCCGTTTTCAGTGTTTCTGTGTGGACAGAAATAACCGGAGTTTTAGGTTTCACAACGTCTGGCATGCCTATGAATGTGCTTAACAATGCACTTATGCGGTTACGTGTGGAAGGAGTTTTTTCTAAAAAGGAGGTGGTGTGGACGCTATTTATGGGGAGGGCGAATATTCGTTTAAAAAAAACCTGGCTACGTGTGGATAGGGCCTAAATCTAAATGTCATCCAACTAAAAGTCCTTCCATATATCCATCTATCCACTTTCCTCTGCTTATCTGGGGTCGGGTCACGGGGGCAGCAGCCTAAGCAGAGAGGCCCAGACTTCCCTCTCTCCAGCCACTTGGGGCAGCTCCTCCGGGGAAATCCCAAGACATTCCCTGGCCAGACGAGAAACATAGTCCCTCCAGAGTGTCCTGAGTTTTCCTTTAGGTCTACTCCCAGTTAGACGTGCCCAGAAAACCCCACTAAACAACGCCCGCATCGCTGTAGACGCAGCACCAAACCGCCTATTGAGCTCCAGCTCCATCTTTCCCTCACTCATGAACAAGACCCTAAGATACTTCAAGTCCTCCACTTGAGGCAGGACCTCGTCCCTGACCTGGAGAATGTATTCTACCCTTTTCCGACTCAAAACCATGGTCTCAGATTCGGAGGTGATGATTGTCATCGGGGCCCTGCACCGCTCCAGCAAAAGCTGGAGATCACGGCCTGATGAAGCCAACAGAACCACATCATCTGCAAAGAGATATTTGATCTTTAGGCCACCAAAATGGTTCCAACACCATGGCTGTGCCCAGGGGTGTCGGACTGGGGGGAAAAAGGGTACCGTTTACCCAGGGCCCACTGCAGGGAGGGGCCCTGAGACAGCCTTGAATAAAAATGTTTTATTGTGGGGTTTTTCCCCCCGATTAACTTAATGTCTTTATAAACGTCTCTTTACCTGTGGATAAAGAGGTTAAAAAACAGAATTTTGCCGCTAAAGTAACAACTAAATTCTCTCTGAGGCATCTATCACCCCTTAAAAATGTGCAAAGTGGTTTAGTCCACACCTGCGGCCAGGGGCTGCACCCCGCATCTACAGATATGAGACATTGATATCGCTGACAGCCAGAGCTGGAGGCAGGAGAGAGTCATGTTTCCCCAAGAAAGGGAAATCTGGCTTCCAGAAAAGAAAAGAAGGAGAAAAAGTTAATTGAACAGAAGCAAGTATGGGATTTTCAAGAAGAGAGGTGAGCAGCAGCACAGAACCCAGTTTGAGCTGATATTAGCTCTCAGACTGAAAGCTGCATTCATGTTAAGTGTTCAGTCTTAAACGCCTTTAGTTTCACCATCAAGATCAGTTATAAATCCATTAGTATTATTAGAATTATTACCGCGGCCGCCGCCAATAAATTCGCGGACATCTCAGTAAAAACAGGTTCTCTCTGTGTGGATATTTCAGCTCCTTCCCACTCATGGATCAGGACATACTTGGTATCGATGGATTCCTGGTAATCTCAGGAATGTGAAGCTGCCAGTGTCATCATGCTATACGAAAACCTGAATGCACCAGAGCTCAAAAACTGTCTTGTTAATCCCAGATGATCTACTTTAACTCTATAAGGGAAAGTTGCCCACAGTAGAGGTAACTGACTTTAGGCCATAAATAATGGCCCATAATGAAAGCTGGAAAAAGGCATAGTCTAATTATTACATGAGGTCTTGTTGCAAGGTATGGAGAGCCAAAAGTGACACAATTCAATAAATAGCTAAAGCATTAATTAATTTTATAAATGTATCATTAAATATTTTAAAAATCTAATTACATGAACAATAAAAATATTTAATTCATTAAAATAAATTTATAGATATTTAATAATTTATTTCATTATTTCATGTTTGTTCATCATGATTTTGTTTTATCTGTCAACCTTGCCCATCAAAATCAGTGAGCAAGGCTCAGGTTGATAACAGACATGACAGCTTATATGTTAGAGGATTTTTATTGACTTGGTCAGAGATATTTTAAGCCTAACAAGTAAAACAGTTGCTGACTCAGAATCAGTGGAAAAACAGTACAAGAGGAATTTCAGGAGGAATTTCCTCACTGATAGAGAGACTGACTACAGAATACCTGTAGAAGTACTCCTTCATGTGCTTGGTCAATTTAACCTTTCATTATTGTAACAATATATATCAGTATTAGCAAAGCTTAACATCATGAACCACATGCCCCTTTAGATGCAGTAGCAGCAGCAGCAGCAGGGCCCTCATTCTCTCCAGATAGCACTGAGATTTCACTTTTATTTGTATTTGCTCAATATAGAGGTTAAACTAAGATCATGTTTATTAACTTGTCCTTTAGCATGACAAAAAATGTGCACGAGAGATATTAAACAAGTGAGCATGGGGGCCCACCTAGATGGCTTGTACCTAGGGCCCAGAATTTGGTGCTACGCCCCTGGCTGTGCCTAGAAATCCTGTCCATAAAAGTGATGAACAGAATCTGTGACAAAGGGCAGCCTCGGCGGAGTCTCTCCTACATCTCTATGCTAAACTCACCTACAGGTAAAATCACACTGTAGGTCTTTGCAATTGTTTTTTTTTAACAAATGATAAAATATACTCTATTCATTTCCCGGTAAAATGTAAAGTGCAGATAAACGACTATAAGTTAGGATATATTAGATTCCCTTAAGAGAAATTGTTTGATTCCGATGTAGCTGATGAGCTAACCGCTAGTCTGAGTGAGGTCTGGATTATTAACATTGTATCACTCACTGATTGTACGTTACTTAAATTATTGTGTAGAAATTTGGGGAGCCACATATAAAACCTATAAACAACCTTTTTTTATTCTACAGAAAAGAGCACTGAGGATCATTAATAACAGTCATTACAGAGATCCCACTAACCCATTATTCATTAAATTTAAAATACTGAAATTTTATGACTTGGTAGATTGGAAAATATTGCAAACAATGTACAGAGCAAATACAAGTATGTTACTGACTAATATTCAGAAAATGTTTCTAAAGAGAGTGAGTGGTTACATGTTGAAAGGAACTGATGTTTTTAAATTACCTAGATTTAGAACCAAACTTAAGGACTGTAGTATTTCTGTATATGGTGTAAGACTATGGAATAACCTTAACAGGGAAATAAAAGAATCAAAATCAATTATCATATTTAAAAAACATACCAAAGAAAGTGTATTAAGAAATTATGAAAATGTAAACTAAACTATGGCTATGATAAAATCTGGAGAATAGAAAGTATTGGGGCTAGAAGAGAGAGGGGGGGGAGTTTTTTTTTTTTTTTTTTTTTTTCTTCTTAGATTGAGTGTGTAAATAATTATAATTTTGGAATGTGTTAATTTCTCTATGTAAAAAGGGGCAGAAATTATAAGATATTTTCTTCATTATGTTCCTTTTCATTCAAAATTATATGATGTTACGTATAGATATACTTTGTTGTTTTGTTGTTTTCTTATTGTTTTTTTGTATATTTTTTGAATGAAATAAAGTTGAAAAAAAAAAAGGTCACAGTGGATTACGGTCATCTTAAAAGGGACCTAGAATGTAAACCAACATTTTCCTTGTTGTTGAATAAGACAGCTTGGGTGGTCAACAGCAGCATGACAAAAAGTCAAAGCCGTGTTTGACCTACTTTTTATGTAAATTAGAAAGTTGAAAAAGGCGAGAGAAAACCTCCTGTTCTGAGAAAGCCTTCCTTAACACGTCATAAGGGGGAGCCACGCCTCCTCAAACCTGCATGTGTCTGAGGCCTTCTGGGGGAACCAACCAATCAGCATGTCCTGGCCGAGTGGGAGGGGTCAACAGCTCTTTTCACTAAAGGCCTGAGTAAGTGGGTTTAGAATGGCCTGTATCAGGGCTCCTGGGACAGATGAAAGCCAAAAAAAAATTCTTATGCTTTTTGGAGGCTCAAAGCTCTGTTTTAGATTGTTGATTAATTGCATTCTAGGACACCTTTAAAACAGCTCATAGATTCATGTAAATGTTATTTTATAAACCTTTACACTGCTGTTCATTTCATACTACACATTTCTGCTTAAAGTGCCCCATGTTTCTACTGTTTGTGCCATTTTTAAGTCTAGAATTCAGTTAAAACTGTGTAACATGGAAAACTGTTATAACATGTTTTTGAATAAACCATTTTGAGATTGGAGTTATTATCAAAGTAGAAGACACACCACATATATCTAGTTTTTAATATGTCTAATTAATAATAAAAACCTGTTTGGGTTTCCAGGGCTTTCCAGTTTTTGTGATGAAAGTCCAGGAAACTTTGTGAAGATGAAGAATGAACTTGCAGAGATGATCTCTGACTGTTATTCACAAAAACAAAGACATAAAAGCACAAAAAGACCACTTTTGTGGAGCAGAATCTCTGTTTCCTTCATTAATATGGTTCCTGAACCTTCCATGGACTCTTTCATTAACAGTGGGATTCCACCCATCTATGAAATCTCCCACCCTGGAATATAATTTGTAAATTTGAGTCTAATGAGTGTAATTTATGCATTAAACTTTGTTTAATTTGGTCTATTAGGACTCATTATAAAGAGATTTGTTTCCAGACTCAGCAAGTGCAGGTGGTGATGTTTCATGCCTGCCTCTGTGGAGAAGGCAAAGTGAGCGTGGCTTTTATTAAGCAGCAACTTTACACCAAAACAAAAAACAAAACTAAAGCCTTTAATGGTGATTTATGTGACATTTTATTTTGGGTGTAACGGGTAAATTGTGGCTTAGTAAAGGGAAAGGTAGGCAAGATAGTATATTATGAATCTTAACTCATTTTGGCATCAGATTGCAATTTAAACTCCACAGTGGCTCCATTTGTGATTCCCAGGGTCAGGAGGTAAGAGCCGGATCCTGGTCTTTGTTTAGGAGGTGACGAGTGTGAGGGTCACTCAATGCAGGTGAGAAAATTCTAAAGAGGTGAAGTCATTCTGGCTCGCTAACACAACTGATACCAGTTTAAATGTTTATAATAAAGTGAAGTGATAAAATAAGTAGGGTGGGACTCGATTAAAAAATAATCTAATTAATTAAAGGCTTTGTAATTAATTAAACTTGATTAATCGCATTTTAATCGTTCAAGAACATTTGCCCCGAAAACAATTTTTTTTAATTAAAAATAATGAGAGAGAATCATTGACATTATTATTGTAAACACAAGCTCTTTTCATTTCTAAAAAAATGCTTTTAAATTGTATTTCAATTCAAAACAGGATATATACGTGTGTGTATATATATATATATATATATATATATATATATATATATATATATATATATATACATACATACACTGGCAAAAATAGGACAGACCTAAAAGTACAATACTATTTTAAGTGCATTTTGATAATGGTACTGTCTTTAAAATAATAATAATAATAATAATAATAATAATAATAATAATAATAATAATAATAATAATAATAATTTAGAGGTGCAGCTTGACTAGATTGATATTTAGGGCATGTATTTTGCTGCTAAACTTCAACATCCCCCAATTGGGCTTAAAGGGTAAATGCGTTAATTCTTTTTATGCATTATTTTTAATTAATTAATTAATCATAATTAACGCGTTGAATTTCCTCCCCTAACAATAATATGTGACAGAGTCAGTTATAAGTAAAGTCAAATCCAGCTCTAAAATACTTGACCTGTTTTGATTTTACGTATTTTAAATGATATTAATAGGAGAAAAGCTGCGATTGCAACAGGAAATTGGACACAGATTATTTATAAAGAATAAGATGAATTGCTCAAATACAGGGATTATAAAAGGTCCACTGCCCATGGGTTTCTTGGATGGGATTACACAGCACATGGGAACACCTCAGGGTCTCCCAGGGGGAGTTAGAGCGTGTCCCATGGGAGAGAGATGTCTGGGCTTCCTTTCTGGACCTGCTTCTTATGCAATCTGATGTTGGATAATCAGATGGAAATGGATTAATAGGTGAAGGTGTTAACTATCTAATCACAGAATTGACCTAAAAATGATTCTGATTCCTTGGTTGCTTGGTAAATGTCAGTACCAAATCTATCAGGGGAAAACTTTTGCCAATTCCTGATTTTTTAACTAATCAACCGATTAGTTATTATAATAAAATAACCACTATGTCTAAAACATTTATCCTTATAAACAGTAATCAGGTTTGTAGAATGGTGGAACGTTATTCTTCTGGGTTGGGAGTGAGTCTTTCTACGTTGATATCCAGTTCAGAAGTGTTGGTGGGAAGATGTGAGAGATGTTCCAGTGGATCCAGGCACCATCTGTTTCTCTGGTCAGTCATGGTATAGACCTATTTTCTGTTCATTCCGTGTTTCAGCCTTGATCCATTATCATAAAATGTTACTAAAGAAAAATGAGTTTCCTCCATATGGTGGCCAAGCTCAGCCATGGAGATAAAGTGAGGAATTGTGTCATATGGGAGGATCTCAGTGCAGAGCCTTTGCTTCTCCACAAGGAAAGAAGTCAGTCAAGTTGGTTCAGATATCTTATCAAGGTGCTTACACGACACACCCCCATGGAAGAACAAAACCGAGCCAATGCAGAACCTGCAGGAGGAATTATATATCCTGTTTGGTAATCCCGCAAGAGTCACTGGAGTTTGGCTGGGTAGAGGGATGTCTGGCCTTGCCTCCTGGATCTGTTACCTCCATGATCCAACCTTGAATAAGTAGAAAATGGGTGGGTGGATGAATGGATGGATGGACGGACGGACGGACGGACGGACGGACGGACGGACGGACGGATGGATGGATGGATGGATGGATGGACTTTATTTGGATGACATTTAGATTTAGTCTAAACAGACTAAAATAATTCATTGATGTTTCTAAAAGTATAAATTCAGGTTAAAGGGGTGAATGGAAGAATGGATTATTCCCTGTGTTGATTTTTTGAGGGGACAATGTTTCAAGAGCAGACATGATTGGATTTTCCAAGTACCAATGGTGTTCCATGGGAATTGAATTTTTGACTTTGACTTGATTAAAAGTGTGTCAGTGAAAGCGTGTAAAAATATTGGTGCTGCTGTTGAGACTTAGGAGTCCTCCTGCGTTGTCAGCTCCGTCCTCGTTGGTCTTCAGAGAATTTAACGAAACAATAATTATTCTTTCAGATCAGTTGAATTATAAACTTTAATCATTTTCTAGCTTCAAAACAACTTTTGATGTTTTGCACAACATGGGTGCATTCAAAATATTTGAACCAGAGAATATGTAACAAACTTAAAAATGACAACTTCAAAAACCTGTTTGTGACATCTGAAAACAATAATCCAGCTCTGAAAGTGATTCCCTTCAGGGAAGAAGCCTCAGAGAGAAAGATGAAACCATAATGTCCCAACAGGCTGTCAATCCTCCAGCTCCACTAGAAAATACACAGGCCAGTCAACAATAATTGTTCCTCTTGATCATATTTATTATTCAAAGATCTTCTTCTTATATATTTTTTATGTTTTAAAGTCAGATTTTATACATTTAAGTCTGACCTTCAAGATCCTTTAATGCAATATGAGTTGGTTTGGAAGATTTCCGAGATAAAATCGTTTTTTCCCATATGGAAGACAACTTTGGTTATCTGAAGCCAATACAAATGCAATATTGGTATACAAAATTGAGAATGTGAACTTTGTGCAGAACTCTTCCCACACCAAATGAATTTTCCAGATATACCATAAGTCATGTGCAGAGGAAGAGTACGACGGGTTTTGTGTGAGTGGAATTTAAAGTGTTGCTGATCAGAATCTGGCTGCAGATTCAATCAGCTCGGAGCTGTGATGTGTTATAAGAAGTGGCAAGTCAGACTGAATTGATTTCAGAGGTTGCATCTTTTGTGTGTGCGTGCCTGTGAGTTTGCCTCATCTTCAGCTTGCAAAGACCTTACTTACACAATAAGCATCATAATGGCCGTGGATGGAGCAGTGAGTGATTGAATATACAATACAACCTGATTGCAATCACGTGACCCCACACCGTCACAGCATATACACCCATCAGACATGAGGCCAGACGTGCCAGGTGATGCACTCCTGATGTTCTAGAAGTTTAGAAAGAAATACAGAAAAAGGGCCAGAAATAAAGGAGATGAAGAGTGTTATTAGTTTTAATGAGGGGTAAATAGTGGTGAAGTGTAGTAAAGTGTAATTAGGAGTTATGCATGTTTTGTGTTTTAAATAGCTTCCCTATCATTTCTCTGGCCTCTTGTCTTGCCTGCAGAATCCTAAGGAGGTTCAGCTCTGAACTCCGGCTATTTCCTTATTTCAGTTCATTGTCTTGTTCCAAAGGTCCAGTGCTATAAAGGCCACCCTGATAATGATGAATCTTAGGCCATGTACACACTTAGTTGGGTTTTTATAAAACCGAATATGTTGTCCCACCCATCTAGGAAAAAACTTTGGTTCACACCAACTTGTTTTTTGGCAACAAAAAAAATCCAGTGCATTGTGAAGCACATCCATATAGACTCACCGGCCACTTTATTGGGTACACCTGTCCAACTGCTCGTCAACACAAATGACTAATCAGCCAATCACATGGTGGTAACTCAATGCATGTAGGCATGTTGACATGGTCAAGACGATCCGCTGCAGTTCAAACCGAGCTTCAGAATGGGAAAGAAAGGTGATTTAAGTGACTTTGAACATGGCATGGTTGTTGGTGCCAGATGGGCGGGTCTGAGTATTTCAGAAACTGCTGATCTTCTGGGATTGTCACGCACAACCATCTCTAGGGTTTACAGAGAATGGTCTGAAAAAGGGAAAACATCCAGTGAGCGGCAGTTCTGTGGGTGAAAATGCCTTGTTGATGCCAGAGGTCAGAGGAGAATGGCCAGACTGGTGGAGCTGATAGAAAGACAACAGTAACCCAAATAACCACTGGTTACAACCAAGGTATGCAGAAGAGCATCTCTGAACGCACAACACGTGGAACCTTGAGGCAGATGGCCTACAGCAGCAGAAGACCACACCGGGTGCCACTCCTGTCAGCTAAGAACAGGAAACTGAGGCTACAAGTCACACAGGCTCACCACAACTGGACAATAGAATATTGGAAAAATGCTGCCTGGTCTGATGAGTCTCCATTTCTGCTGCGACATACAGATGGTAGGGTCAGAATTTGTCATCAACAACATGAAAGCATGGATCAAAGAAGCAATAAAATGAACAGAGACGATGGAGTCTACACATTGGATCACGCATGGAACAGTGTCATTGGCAAGGAGGCCGCGAATAAACGGAAGGGACGCCACCAACACTGGCAAACTGATGAAAGCTAGAAGTCATAAACTGAAAAATGTCAGCTGCAAGGTAAAAAACCATCTTTTTACCACGCTGTTTAAAAAAATAAAAAAAAGAACAAAGTAATGGATTGAGCCATCCTGCCTTGTATCAAAGGTTCAGGCTGGTGGTGGTGGTGTACTGGTGTGGGGGACATTTTCTTGGCTCACTTTGGGCCCCTTAGTACTAATTGATCATCGTTGCAACGCCACAGCCTACCTGAGTATTGTTGCTGACCATGTCCATCCCTTTATGACCACAGTGTACCCATCTTCTGATGCTACTTCCAGCAGGATAATGCTCCATGTCATAAAGCTGGAATCATCTCAGACTGGTTTCTTCAACATGACAATGAGTTCACTGTCCTCAAATGGCCTCCACAGTCACCAGATCTCAATCCAATAGAGCACCTTTGGGATGTGGTGGAACGGCTGATTGGCATCATGGATGTGCAGCCGACAAATCTGCAGCAACTGCGTGATGCTATCATGTCAATATGGACCAAAATCTCTGAGGAATGTTTCCAGTAGCTTGTTGAATCTATGCCATGACGGAGTAAGGCAGTTCTACTAGGTACTAGCAAGGTGTACCCAATAAAGTGGCCGGTGAGTGTACATGCCAAGCCTGTAGGTGGCAAGGGTTCCCCAAATCACGTTTTTGCAGAAAAGTATTCCTTGAAAATGAAATAAGTAGGCTGGCAATAACCGTCACCTGTGGGCGTCTACATAGAACAGTAATTGAGCTGTAAAAACAAGTGAGTGTAAACACAGGTCACACATCTGATATCAGAGCACTGGTTTTTGCCAGCAGTGATTTTGTCAAACCTAAAACCCCGATTATTTACGTTCACAAGCAAATGCTTAACTGAGAATTTGCAAATTTCCACTTTGATCAGAGTTTTTGAAATATTCATGTTTGTCTTGACTTTAACATGAATGACAGGCCTAACAGTAGAAACATATCTTTGTTTTATGGGAGACCCGGCTAGCATCGCAGGCCTCATTTATTCATTCTGGCACAAAAATGCTTACAGGTGAAACTCAAAAAAATAGAATATGGTGCAAAAGTTAATTTAGTTCAGTGATTCAGTTTAGACTGAGAGACCATCTAAAGGCTCAGGAACCCTTTGTAGGTGTTCTGGATTCATTAGCTGATTAGTGAGCTTTGAGTGTAGAATATTGAACCTTTTCACAATATTCTAATTGCCTGAGATTCTGAATGGGGGTTTTCATCAGCTGTAATAATGATCATCAAGGCTGAAATATCTGGTTTTGCATGGAATGAGTCTGTCTCATAGATTAATTTCACCTTTTAAGTTGAATCACTGAAATAAAATAACTTTTGCAATATATTCTAATTCTTCAAGTTTCCCCTGTACTTGAGAAAAAGAAGGAACACTCTGGTTGTTGATTCTGTGACTGGTAAAGCAAAGTCGAGTTGACATGTAGGTGTGATTTGGTTTTGGTAGAAATAAAAGAGAATCAGTGTTTTTTGTCATTTCTCCCCGTGGCAAAAGCAACTTTGTCAAATGAAGTCACAAAACTAACATGGCAAGCCATCCTATACATGTGAATATATAGTCTGGCCACGACCCATTGACGGCTCTCAGTCGTGAGGCGGGATCTACGGTTGTCTTTCAAAATGTCAGCACGCAATTGGATAGCGCTAGAACCAATCAGAGTGACGAACAACGTGACGTAATCACAGCAACGGATAAGAGGGAGGCAGCAATGGCGTCTAACATCAATGATTTCTGTCGTTTTTGTATGAAAACATGTGAATATCAGGTGTACTGGGACATTGCACTACTTTGTTTGATAAAAATAAGAAGCCGCTAAGTATATCAGACAGACTTACGCACGTTGGAGTCTAAATAATCCAATGTTGATGACAAAGCCGTTTCAAACCAACGTGGTTCCTGCGCTGCCGCCATGTTGTTTGTGTTCGCGGCCGCAGCGCTGACGTCATCAGCTACTCCCGCTCTGTGATTGGCCCACAATATAGAGCGCTGTGATTGGCCCAACCAAAACTATAGCGAGCTGTGATTGGACAGCCACAGCAGTGGATCGGGCTGCGAGGGTTCCTATGAAGCGTGCCTAGACCAAACTCTGCAAGGCAAGAATTTGGTCTAGTTCACTAGTTCAAAACAGGAACTTTTTCATGATTGTGGATGAAAACATTAAAGAATTTGGAAAGAAATTTAAAAGACAGGTTGGGAATAAGTCCTCCTGTACACAGGATGAAAAACCCTGCTATGACGTAAAAAGAATTCTGCCAGAATGTGGATGATCTTTTCAGGGTTTTCAAAAGGGTTCTGGCATGTTGGGACCAGGGATGCTGTTGTACATACTTAGGTGGGAACTTGCTACTGATGAATACTGAAAGCACAGGAGACCAAACTGTTGTATTTATTTACGGGTTATTAAGCACATCAAGTTTTTTTCATATGAAAGAAGTTTTCCAATGTTGCCAATCGTTTAAACAGGCTGTGGATATTACAGCAGGGATCTAATCCTGAGTAACGGGGACCTAATAAACCAACGTGACCCCGAAAACCAAACGTCACATAAAAGTGGAATCATTCAAAGTTTATGATTTGGAAAGACTTTGTGCTGTTTTATGTGGCTGTTTTATGTCATGTTGTTGCTGAGAATTTATTCTTCAAGATGAATGTCTGATTAGACTGATTGTCACTCTGCCTGTCTCAGGATGTGTATGTTTTTTATCTGCAGCAGCTGGATGCCAGCTGCCAGTCACTCAGATAACAGGCCTGTCTGCAAACACTAACAGGACCTCCCAGGGCCAATCTCGTCTCTGTGTGTATGAGGGTGTGATGGAGAAAGGCCAGTTGTTTTCCATCCAGCAGAAGTCACCGGCCCTCACCCCGAGCCATCCATCACCAGACAGATAAAGATAGAGATCTGGACAAACATATAAAGAGACAGACAGAGTCAAGGGCTGCTAAATGGATGGATAGAGGGAGGCGGTAAAGGAGGAGGGTGAAGATGGGAAAAAGGCATGGAGCAAAACACTGAGTGAAGTCACTCTGTGGGTTAACTGAGGAAGAGGAGATTGAGAAAGAGACTTGTTTACACTGTCCTCCTTCAGTTCCTTCCTCCTGAACAACAGTTAAAACTAAACATCAATAGTTGTTCTTTAAAGATGTCAAATACCAAAATTCTTTCTGGGGTCAAGCAGTCACAAAGAAAACAGCTTTCATTAGAATGTTGGGTTCCATCTGGTTACATATGAAATATTAGGCTGCATAGAAAAAAATCCTGAAAATTCCCTCGCTTTTGTTTTTTTCTGACATGGCTCGTGGCTATAGAGCTCAAAAGTGTAAAAGTAAAAAAAACTCCTCAGAAAACCTGAATGTATCTCATGTATTCGAACAATGGTGACCATGTTTTCTCTCCAACCAAAGAAATGTTGACAGTTGACTCATGCTGGTTTCTGAAAACATAAAATCATTTTGTTAATTTTGTCCCAATGGTTTTATAAAGAATCACAAAATGGCTGCTGCATCTTTTGTAGACTGAGCTGCAGCTGCAGCGTTGGTATTTAAGCAATCATTTAGATCTGTTTGAATACAAAGAGAAACTCTTTTTTCAAAATTATCTGACAACATTTGCAATCCCAGTAGCCTTCTGAATATCTCCTTTAGCAAAGTATTTTCTTTCCTTTTACCGTCACTACTGATGGGTTATGAGTTGATTCAACATCCAAAAGCAGACGGGAATCTCAAAAACACGTGTGAACGCAAAAAGACATATAAAAGGATTACGTGTAAGCAGAGACCTTACGTTTTTGGTGCACCGCTTATTCTTCTAGTCTACATTTTATACGCTACACTTCCAGAACACGTCAAGCTCAGCAGTTCAGATTAGGCCAGACAGGAAGTCAAACATGAAAGCAGTGTTAAACAGCTGGCAACTTTTCAAAATAAAAGACAAGTGCAGATTTCCAACTGCTTAACTAGTAATAAAAAGTACGTCATTACCTCTAAAATGGCCATAAAATTTATTTCAGTAATTTCATGCAAAAAGTAAAACTTGTATATTAGATTCATTCATTACACACAGACTGATATATTTAAAATGTTCATATCCTTTAGATTTGATGTTTATAACAGACCAGGGTGGTGGTCCCCCTAAAAGGGGGACCGCAGGGTGTGTTCCAACTACAGGGGGATCACACTCCTGAGCCTCCCTGGTAAGGTCTATCCAGGGGTTCTGGAGAGGAGGGTCCATCGGATAGTCGAACCTCGGATTCAGGAGGAGCAATGTGGTTTTTGTCCTGGCCGTGGAACACTGGACCAGCTCTATACCCTTGGGGGGGTCCTGGAGGGTGCGTGGGAGTTCGCCCAACCAATCTACATGTGTTTTGTGGATTTGGAGAAGGCGTTCGACCGCGTCCCTCGGGGGTCCCTTTGGGGTCCCTTTGGGGGGTACTCTGGGAGTATGGGGTACCAGGCCCCTTGATACGGGCTGTTAGGTCACGAGCTTTGGATAGTGACCGAATGAACGAGATCGCGGATACAAGTGGCCGAAATGAGTTTTCTTTGCAGGGTGGCTGGACTCTCCCTTAGAGATAGGGTGAGAAGCTCGGTCATCCGGGAGGGGCTCGGAGTAGACCCGCTGCTCCTCCACATCGAGAGGAGCCAGTTGAGGTGGCTCGGGCATCTGATTAGGATGCCTCCTGGACGCCTCCCTGGTGAGGTTTTCTGTGAACGTCCAACCAAGAGGAGACCCAAAGGAAGACCCAGGACACGCTGGAGGGACTATGTCTCTCAGCTGGCCTGGGAACGCCTTGGGATTCCCCCGGAGGAGCTGGCCCAAGTGGCTGGGGAGAGGGAGGTCTGGGCTTCCCTCCTTAAGCTGCTGCCCGACTCCGGATAAGCGGAAGAAAATGGATGGATGGACGGATGGAACTGACATCTAATGAAAGTCCCAAATTCAGTATCTCAGAATATTAGAATATAAATTAAGACCAATGTGAAAAAAGGAATTTTACAAATGTTTGCATGAAGTATGAACATGAAAGGTATGAGCCTATAATGGACAGCTCCTCCAGAGGTAGACTGAGACATCCCAGATGTAAAACTGAGCGCTATCGCAGATCCTTCAACCCCTCTGCTGTAAGAGTGTATAACTCCTCAGTTTAAGCTGTACTGGTATCATCCTGGTACACAATAACACCAATGCAATATTCACGTGTTCTATACTTGTGCAATAACGGATTCTCACTGTTGTCTGTGTCTCTTACAGTATGCTGCATAGAGTTGGTACCAAGTTTGTTTTCATCTTTATTTGTGTTTTTTTTAGTGATCTAAGATTACAATACTAGATTACTGCCTATGTGTATATACATGTATCCTTGTTTTTATCTTCTTCTAATTACCTTTTGAGTGATGGTGCTGCTGTGACAAGTGAATTTCCCCACTGTGGGATCAATAAAGTCTATTCTATTCTATAGTGATGGGAACTTCGGCTCTTTTAAGAGAACCGGCTCTTTCGGCTCCTCCATTTTTGAATTTATCACCAGAAATTATGCAAAACTGTGTGTACATGATCTACAATATACATTATAACTAATGTTTATTATTTAAATAATGTATTTTATTCAACATGAAGCAGAGAGCTACAAAAACACATTTTAAATGACAAAAAAAACTCTATGTAAAATATTTATTAACTTTGAACTATTAGAGCCTGCTGGATATATTTACCCTTTGCATTTTCCACACTCTGCCTTTTAATTGTCACTGTAGTTAAAATGTGTCCTAATCTTGTTGCCTGTCCTGTTTTCACTCATTTCCTCACCTTTCTGCAACAATGTTTGTTTTTCTTTCCTCCTCTTTTACAGATTTGTCCCCACCAATATTTACAGGTTCCATCATGTTAATGTAATAATTGTCCCAGGCATTTTGTATGCGCCACCCCTCTCCCTGCTTTCACAGCAATCGGAGGTGCGCTGAAACCACCACACGTGCACATTTTGCTGTTTCTTAGCGGCTTGGGGGCCTGCAGGTACAGTCTGTGTCACTCACTCTGACTCCTCCAAGAGGGAGTCGGCTCCTATCGGTCACATCAACGAGCCAGCTCTGAGAGCTGTTTCGTTCATGACTGACACATCACTGTGAGCATGTACAGCATCAGTATTTAGTTGGGGTTCCTTTGGCCTGGATTACTGCAGCAATGGGGCGTGGCATGGAGTCCATCAGTCTGTGGCACTGCTCAGGTGTTATGAGAGCTCATGTTGCTCTGAGAGTGGCCTTCAGCTCTTCTGAACTGTTGGCTCTGGCGTATTGCAGCTTCCTCTTCACAATAGCCCATAGATGTTCTATGGGGTTAAGGTCAGGTGAGTTAGCTGGCCAATCAAGAACTGGGATACCATGGTCCTTAAACCAGGTACTGGTAGCGTTGGCTCTGTGTGCAGGTGCTAAGTCCTGTTGGAAAATGAAATCTGCATCTCCATGAAGTTGGTCTGCAGCAGGAAGCATAAAGTGCTCTAAAGGTTCCTGGTAGACGGCTGCGTTGACCTTGGACCTCAGAAAACACAATGGACCAACACCAGCAGATGACATGGCACCTCAAACCATCACTGACTGGAAACTTTACACTGGACCTCAAGCAACGTGGATTCTGAGCCTCTCCTCTCTTCCTCCAGACTCTGGGACCGTGGGGTCCAAAGGAAATGCAACATTTACTTTCATCAGAGAACAGAACTCTGGACCACTCAGCAGAGTCCAGTCCTTTTAGTCTTTAGCCCAGGTGAGACGCTTCTGATGCTGTCTCTTGTTCAAGAGTGGCTTGACACAAGGACTGTGACAGCTGAAACATGTCTTGCATACGTCTGTGTGTGGAGGTTCTTGAAGCACTGACTCCAGCTGCAGTCCACTCTTTGTGAATCTCCACACATCTTTGAATGGGTTTTGTTCCACAATCCTCTCCAGGGTGTGGTTATCTCTGTTGCTTGTAGACTTTTTTCTACCACATCTTGTCCTTCCCTTCACCTCTATTAATGTGCTTGGACACAGAGCTCTGTGAACAGCCAGCCTCTTTAGCAATGACCTTTTGTGTCTTGCCCTCCTTGTGCAAGGTGTCAATGGTCGTCTTTTGGATGACTGTCAAGTCAGCAGTCTTCCCCATGATTGTGTAGCCTACAGAACTAGACTGAGAGACCATTTAAAGGCTTTTGCAGGTGTTTGAGTTCAGTAGCTGATTAGAGTGTAGCACCAGGGGTCTTCAGTATAGAACCTTTTCACAATATTCTAATATTCTGAGATGCTGAATTTTTCATTAGTTGTCAGTTATAATCATCAAAATAATAAAAATAAACATTTGAAATATATCAGTCTGTGTAATGAATGAGTATAATATACAAGTTTTACTATTTGAATGGAATTCAAACACACACACACACAGATATAGATATATAATATCAGGAGACCACCTCTCCTGTCTATTATAGGACCAGCTCTGCATGTAAGCTTGTTTGAATACAGCTGTTATGTGATGAGCTGAATAAATCTATAGTAGTGATATTAGGACAAACAACTCCATCTTTTCTTCTCAGAGGACTCTTTATTTTTGGATTTAGAAGATCCTGCATTTGATATTAGATCTAGTACATAAGATGCATCTTTCAGTATTTCTATAAATACGTCAAACAATTGTGTTTTATTCAACATTACTTTTGCCAAACTTGTTTCATACAAACGACACAAACTCAAATATGGTCTCATTTAAATGACCTATTTTCAAGCATTTATTAAACATTTCAGCATATTTGTGAGGGAAACCATGAATTATGCTCATTTGGAGAGGATCAGAGGTTCGGTGGACAAATTTAATGTTATATGGTTGTTGTTTATGTCTTATTTTGAAAGTGTATCTGTTAATACATTTACGTGACTGTCTCTATTTGTTTTCTTTTATAGATTTGTGTTGGTATTATGATTTAGTGTCATACTATAACCTGATTCTGTCTGCAGATTCATTTTTGTGTTTGGATTTTGTTTTTCTGTGAGTATTGATCCAGTATAGCGGGGTGGGTAGGGATGGGGAGGTAAAATGTTCAGAAAAAAGACCTTGTTCAAAAAACAATTCTGCCAATTTAAACAAATCCATTTGGTAACATTAATTTTAATGAACAGAAAAGTGTCATTTTGGGGATTAAAAGGTCATGAGCCAAGATAATTGTGCATCTCCACCAAGGCAGTTCCTTCACCACTCTGTTACAAATATAGATCAAATGAAATAAAATCTGTAAAACTGTCTGCAGAAAATAAAGCCTCTCGGGCTAAATTGGACACACGTGCTTCATGTTTTCACAACCTCGATCACGCCTCATAAAGCCTGAAAACAACATCAAGTTTGTTCGATTTTTCAATTGACATCCATGCAGTTCTGGCATTTTTCCTTTAGCAGTTGCTGTCTGACATTTTCTCACAGTCACTGGCTGCAGTGAGAGGGATGAATGCTAATCATCTTCTACGCTTTGCTGGGATAGTCCCAGTCGTGCAGAAAATGTTGAAACAAAGAGGAGTTTTTTGAAAATAGCCGATTTCTTCCCCACCAGCCACACGTTTCTCCTCCGTTTATGAGTAAAGATTTCCTTCGTGTTTGAGCTTCCACACACCGAGGAGAGCTCTAATGACTTTACATGGTCTTGTCATCTGATCAGTGGCCTGTGACAGGCTCATGTAACCAACATTGCCATTTTATTTATATACTCATTTGTGCCAGTGTGAGTGTCAGAGGGCGAGGAATTGTGAGTCTTTATGAGAATCTACATGGCAGCTTCATAACTCAGCCAATTCCACAGTGGGTGGTTGTTTTATGCTATTGTGTTACAAACATGACAAATCGCCAACTCACTACACGCTAATTGTCCCTTGAGACTAAAATAGGAGTGCTTGTTGTGAGTTAATTGTCACCCAAAGGAAATGCTCAAATCAACTGAAGTGAGCTGAAAAACAATATGCACACAGGTTGAATTCATGTTATTAAATGCAAATTCATAAAGGATTACAGATCACCTGAAAAAAACTAAATTCAATCCACCGGGGATGTCGTGGATTGTTCAAAGCGCTCCATGTAATGCGTTTAGGTTGGAGATACTCCTCCTCAAAAATTAATTGAAGCTGAGGTCAACTGAACACTTTCATCTAATTTGCACTCTCATTCCAGTCATCTAAAGTGGCAATTAAGTGGGTCCCAGAGGGAGCTGCCTCGTGGGAAGAAGGAGCAGTTGACTTAAATACTTTGTGCAAACAAAAAGCATCTCCTCTTTAATGTTGTTGTCAATATACTGGATGTATGAATCAGTTCTGTAAGTGCTACAGTACAGGCAAAAATTCTATATAAGACGCTAATGAGCATCAATGTCTGGTTAAAGGCACACTTGGCAGTTTTGGCTTGTTTTTAGCACCCCCTAGTGTTCGTTAGTGAAACCAAAAGTGAAACTTATCTCTCCTCACTGTGCGTTTGTCTTTTTAACACCTTAATCTAACTGCTGAAATGTCTCCTCAGCCTTCATTAGAGTCTACAGGAGCGGTTCATCACTAAATCAAACAAATCAGCTGTGTTCATGATCTAAAACATGCAGGAACCATGCTGGAAGCAGACTGCAGCACCAGGTATGTCAGCTCAATCTTTTTCCAACAGACCAGACCGCCACTCTGAAGTTGCAAGTGCCGTATTCTGGCCACAGAGGGTGATGGGGTCTGAGTGACATTTCATTAACCCTGTAAAGAGTCATTTTAGCACAAACTGGCTCAAATATGAAAAAGTTGCACAGTATGGCTTTAAAGGCCTGAACCACAATATGATTAAAGGATGACCACTTTACCAACTGTTTCACATGTACTAAACAGGTCTCCTTAAGTTATTTAGACATCAAACGTGTTAAAATAACACATCACATACAAGTATATGTCATTTACACACATTTTACATTTTGAATGTTTTTTAAATAATGCTTTGAAATAATAATACTAACAATAATAATATAATTGCCTTACTGAGTTTAGAAGAAAGGTTTTACTAAGACTTACTATTGCCGGCAGTAAGTCGGGCTCGTTTCCGGTGAGAGTTGGACTCCGCCAAGGCTGCCCTTTGTCACTGATTCTGTTCATAACTTTTATGGACAGAATTTCTAGGTGCAGCCAAGGTGGTGAGGGGATCCGTTTTGGTGGCCTAAGGATCAGGTCTCTGCTTTTTGCAGATGATGTGGTCCTGTTGGCTTTGTCAGAACGTGATCTCCGGCTTTCGCTGGAGCAGTTCGCAGCCGGGTGTGAAGCAGCTGGGATGAGAATCAGCTCCTCTAAATCTGAGACCATGGTCTTGAGTCAGAAAAGGGTAGAATGCCTTCTCCAGGTCAGGGACGAGGTCCTGCCCCAAGTGGAGGAGTTCAAGTATCTTGGGGTCTTGTTCACGAGTGAGGGAAGGGTGGAGTGTGAGATCAATAGGTGGATTGGTGCTGCGTCTGCAGTGATGGGGGCGTTGTACCGGTCTGTCGTGGTGAAGAGAGAGCTGAGCCGGAAGGCGAAGCTCTCGATTTACCGGTCAATCTACGTTCCTACCCTCACCTATGGTCACGAGCTTTGGGTAGTGACCGAAAGAACGAGATCACGGATACAAGCGGCCGAAGTGAGTTTTCTTTGCAGGGTGTCTGGACTCTCCCTTAGAGATAGGGTGAGGAGCTCGGAGTAGACCCGCTGCTCCTCCACATCGAGAGGAGCCAGTTGAGGTGGCTCGGGCATCTAATTAGGATGCCTCCTGGACGCCTCCCTGGTGAGGTTTTCTGGGCACGTCCAACCAGGAGGAGACCCAAAGGAAGACCCAGGACACGCTGGAGGGTCTATGTCTCTTGGCTGGCCAGGGAACGCCTTGGGATTCCCCTGGAGGAGCTGGCCCAAGTGGCTGGGGAGAGGGAAGTCTGGGCCTCCCTCCTTAAGCTGCTGCCAGCCGCGACCCGACTCCGGATAAGCGGAAGAAAATGGATGGATGGATGGAAGTTTAAACCTCCATAATTTTTGTGGATGTTTTTATGAAGACAGCTACAGGTGAATTAAACTGCTCTAAAATCCTGTAATGAATGTTGAAATTACATTTCAAATAACTGTTTGAAATGTGTTTCTGAAATTTTTGTGTTTCTCAAATTTGAGGTAAGTGTGTGGATTCATTTTGTTCTTTAATGATACGGAATAAAGGAGCATGCATTGCATCACCTAAGACTAAACTCTCCCAGAGTTACCACAAGGACCAATTCTTGTGTGCCACCCCAAATTTTCTCTGGCCCCCTATGAAAACGTTCTGGGTGCACCACTGCAAAGAACGAAAGGCTTGAAAGAGCTGTTTACAGTGTCACCAACGGTCATTAAGATGACTAATAGCTTTCCAAAATTCAGTCCTAGATTGGATCCTCACTTCTCCATCTTCTCAGTGACCTCTTTATGCAACCCTTGTTGTTTTATTCATAACTGAACATGACAGAATATTCACCGCTGCTGTTTGATAATAAAGCAGTAAATGTTGGTTGCTCCTAAAAAGCAAAAAGAATTTCACTTAAAGGGCATTGAAGGCATTACAGACCAGGTTTCCTGGCTGAGTGTTTGTACGTAACAAACTGAAGGTGAGAATGAGTTTACTGTTCACATATAAACCTAACAGCTGGAAATTCTCCCCTGAAGATACCATCACAGCTGGAAATACCAGAGTGGTGAATAGAAGACATGGGGTTTGGTGTAAAGCATGGCTTGTGGAAATCACTTGGTTTTGTTTACTGCACGCTGACTGGGGTAATCTATGCAAGAATGAATGGTGTGGAAATTTGAGCCATCTCCTCTGCAACACGTCTAAAAAACGGCAAAGCTGCAGAACGTATATAAAAAGCAAAGAGCGACTGAGCTTTCAAGTTGTATTTAGTTACAGGGATGAGGTAGGGGTCAGGACTTTGAGTTGTGGCCTAAGAAAAAGATTCTTCTAAAGTTTTCTGTTTCTTCTAAACCGCCTAAGAAAATGATCTAGCTTGTAGATGGTTTTCTTGTGTTGTTGCCAGACTTCTGGTAAACATTCTAACCGCCATATGAGGTCATCAGTCATTCAGGCCAATCAAGCTAAAAAAAAGATGGTCATTACTGCTCTGTCTGGTTGTACCAACACATACAGGCAACAAATATTATGTATTTATTATAAACTAGAGGTGGGAATTTAACGCGTTAAAAAATTAACGCATTTAACCCTTTAAGCTCGAGGGTCCCCCAATTGGGGGATGTTGAATTTTAGCAGCAAAATACATGCCCTAAATATCAATCTAGTCAAGCTGCACCTCTAAAGAAAGCTCAGAACCTTGGCTATAAGACCATGTAAACCTTTTTCATGTGCTCCAAACACAACTAAAGCTACAATCAAATGTGTGATCAGAAATCCCTCTTCATGTGTTTTTGCCTTCATTTCTGTCTCTAATGATGCTCAATCAAATCAAATTGCACACACATTCTATCAACCCATTATTATTATTACTATTATTATTATTATTATTATTATTATTATTATTATTATTATTATTATTATTATTATTATTATTTAAAGACAATACCATTATCAAAATGTACTTAAAATAGTATTGTACTTGTAGGTCTGTCCTATTTTTGCCAGTGGAAACACTACGGGAGCTCAATATTACTGAACGTCTCGATGGCCAAAAGGCTAAAAATGCAGAGTTTTACACTGAAGTGCATCTAAAGATGCAGGAAGCAGGAATTCACCGAAGTATCGACCAAATCAAAAACAATTTTTCTTTCTGGGAAAGACAACTCTGCGCATGCTCAGCCTATTTAATCTGATTGAATGCTTGGTGCATGTGTACTCACGGCATGATCGGATCATTTCAGTTAGTGCCCATGGAAACAGAGATCTGGGATTTCCGATCAACCAAGATTTGAATCGGATAGGGGAAATTTGGAGCATGTAAATGTAGTTATTGTGATGCAGATCTGTCAGGCTTTTCTGAAGTTTTCCGTCTATTTTCAATCGGCAGCTAATGCAGGAAATAGGGGTAGAAGACCATTTTCACACTCAGCCTGCATGTGAATTTCAAAGTGACTGATCAATATTTCAAAAATATCAAAAACTGTTTCTCAGTGAAGTTGGTCTTCAAAGAAACTCAGTGTGCAGATTTCCCTTTTCAGACATTTAGCTGATTCTGTTAAACATGCTGGATAAATGCAGCTCAGTATCTCCAAGTCCCACGTTACAAATAGCCCAGATACAAGTAGATTCATGTTACAACACCCCTCTTTTCATGGAATATTTCAATCTTTTTTGCAGTCATTAATAAATAAAGAGCTGGTAAGTGCAAAGAGATCGCCACCATCAGCTCTTTCAGCAGTCACACAAACCCCCGTGTCCTGTATCCATCAATCCATTTCAGGGTGTGTGAGGTGTGTTTTGGTTTTCAGCAGGGGGAGAGAATTTTGTTTGTGCTGAGATTATGGATTCGTTTTAAAAACAGCAAAAGTAATTAAAGATTTAATCAATGCTCCTCTGGCTAATACGCAAACATGCACCAGCGCAATCATTCGGGGGTTTAACTGTAATTCTTACTCAAACTGATGTTGTTTTTGCTTCAGAGATAAATTAGGTTTATATATTTTTTGTAATTATCAGACTTTGAAAGATAACTAGATTTTTATCTTCATACTTTAAACTTTTATCTCTTGTTTTTTCTAAATAGCACTTTAATTTGTTTCCAGCAGGTTAGTTATCAGGTAGAAGCAAAGGGATTTTTATGTGTTTAATGTGTGAAAACCACTTGTTTTCTTTATTCATAACCTCCTGCTGAGCTTAGTCCTGATAGAATACACACTAACACACACACACACTCACGCAGATGCCTGAGGGTTTTTGTTTTTCTAGGTTTTTTAGGGAGGGGGTATGTCCTGTGATTATCTTCTTCTTCCTCATTGATGACTGGGAGGAGACCAGCTCCATATCTGTGTGAGTGACTGATCATGAATAAACACACCAATACGCTCCCATTAAAGCACCCTCCATCCTGTCTTATTTGTGCCTCCTCGTCCAAGTGTCCTTTTAATCTAGACGTCTTGTTTTCTCTACATGACAGTTAATTTTATTAGCATGTAGGTGAAGTTCCCACTCATTGACCCCCTCCTACTGGTCACACTGGTGTTAAATGTGTTTAAATTCAAATGTGTTCCTTTCCCACATTTTCACAGCAATATGTGAAATTCTTGACTCAGTAGAGTTTTCGTGTGACGTTGCCAAACCAGATGTTTGAATGGAGAAATGATCTAATATCTTTAATCGATCAAAATGTGATTTATTTGCATCAACAACATGTTCTCAGTTCTCTTAATCAGTTTGAGTTCTGACCAGATAGCTTTAGTGGAGAAAATGTCAAAAGGGGAAAAAACTATTATAAAAGTTTGTTATTGTAAAAAATGCAAATATAAGGAAAAACTAAGTAAAAAAAAAGGTACATATCATATTTACAGACAAGTTTGTCTCCAAACACCTAGAAAGTCCCCGATCCACCCAGAACACATCTAAGCTTCTAAATTTTAGTGTAACTTCATCTCCTCTCAGGTGTAAAGACATGACATGAAGACCAAATAATTCCCACTATCTCAGGAGGAATGCTGGAGAAGGCTTTGAGTCTCTACTAAAACCAGCTATTGTTTTATTCCAGATCAAGTTTCTGGTCATACAAAACTCCAGGACTTATGTGAGTTGATGAAGTTGTGAAAATGCCCTATAGGGCATTCATTCTGATTACTTGTGCCCATGTAAACGTAGCTACTGTCACTGAACATTCATGGACTCACCCATCTTGACTCACGACGGGGAAGGCTGTTGTTGGTTTAGCGTCCAGGAAACAGCAGAGAACGTCTGGGCTAGTAGAAGCTAACCGTTAGCATTAGCAACTCCACCACACAGCAGAACTCCTCCAGGCTTGAGTTATTGGTGGAGATAAAACATCAACGCTGCAAAGCAAACAGAGTCAGTGGTAGAGTCGTGTTGCTGTTAGCTAATCAGAGGAGAGATGTCCACATATCAGGAAGTAAGACTCCAGATCCTGCCGTGTTCAGCTCAACTCTGATGTCTGATCTGGCTGACCTCTAACATCTTTGTTATTTTCGTTCTGTTTTCTATCTGATTTCATTTTTTGTGGTTCTTCATTATAGACAGAGCAAATAGAGCTTGTTTTTACCTTTGCTGACATGCTTCGGATCAAAGAAGTGATTGAGATGAGGAGACGTGGACCCAAGACCATAAACATGGACGAAGGAGTATACACGCTGGACCACTCATGGGACATGGTGATCGAAGGAGAAGGGGCGGGCAGCAGAGGGCAATGTCGTCGCAGATAAATGAAAGTGATGCCACCAACATCCGGCGGTTGCTTTGACGAAGGCGGCAGTAGACGCCGAAACATGTCAGCAAAAGTCAAAAACAAGCTCTATTTGCTCTGTGTATAATGAAGAACCACAAAGAATTAAATTGACTGACTTCTAGGTCCTGAAACAGGAGCGCCAGAGCTTTTTTCTCACAAATCGACTCACAAGGCATTCTATTATACCAGGGGTTCCCAAACTGTTTTCTTTGAGGACCCCCTTGCCCGTGTCCAAGACAAGCCAGGACCCCCAACCCCAACTCCTATATGCATAAACACATTAAATGTGATCATTTACTAACTTTATACAGACACAGAGTTCTAACTTGTATATGGAGTTCTGATTATACTGTAGGGTGTGTTACTGGGATTTTATAAATGTAATTTTTACAAATAAAGTCTTGCTAACCTCAGCAAAGATAAAATTATGGGGACCCCTCTGCAATCCAAATTGAGGGGGGGGGGGGGGACCACTGCAAATGTGTGAAAGAATGAGTGATCTTGGGCTTTAACATTAAACACAGATTTGGCTTGCAGCGCATCACATCATTTTACACTCTATCACTAGAATAAAGAGGTGATATGGTTGCTTTACACAAATAATGCTGGCTTTAAATCACCTCCTTTGTCTATTTTTTGAGATGTTCACTAACCAGAGACAGCAATGTTGCTCATGTGTTCAGATCCGCCCAACTTGCTTTTTAATGACACCAATAAAACGTCTCAGCAGGAATGAACATTTTCATAAGAATCAGGCGGTGGCAACCGTGACTCAATCAATTTGGAAAACATTTATTTCTAGTTTCCCCACTGACATCCACTTGAAAAAATATTGGAAGTCCTGCTGGAAGCTGGTTTTCTTAAAATAAGGTTACCTTTGTTAGAGAAACGGAACAACTGGAGGGAATAAACCCAACAGTTAGTATTGGGATTAAAGAGTGAAGCATTTTGATTCCCCATTGACAGGAACTATAAAATGCAAATAGGCCACAGCAGTCGATAGCTCAAGCACGTCCCAAAAATATTTTGAAAGTCTTGATGGGAAGAGAGGGTTTAATAAAAGAGGGGATTGTCTCACTTAAGAATCTTTTTATGGAGACTTTTATGAGTGTCCTAAACCTACTAGAGCACAGCAACACCTCACCAGTCACTGGAAAATGAAATAAAAGTAAAAGGAGAATGCTGTTTTATAAGAGATGGAGCAGAGAGAGAAGAAACAAACATGGAGAAAAGAGAAAATGCCATCAAGGGGCAAACTCAGCTCCCCCCTCAACCACTAGAGGCTGGCTCCAGAAAGGAGCCAGTTGCCATTGACTCCCATGTTAAAAATGCCAACAACATGTTTACAGCCTGGTTCAAATAACCATGTTAGGTTTAAAATGTTTAGTTAGTCATGACAACTCTGAGGGGGGTGAATTTTTCTGTAACTCATCCATTATAATTACAGTTTGAAATTCTGAATTATTAGGGGTGTGTCCGTTTGATTGACAGGTAGCAGATGAGCCATCAGCGCTATCGCTAGCGTCTTGCCCCCCTGCTAGCTCCAGGGAAGGCCTCAGCCTTGACCTCATGTTAAAAGTGTTACAGCCTAGAAGAAAGAGGGAAGCAGAGTCACTCAACCGCAGTTTTGTGGCTGAAAACGTCCACCAACCTCCGTTAGCTCAGTTAGCTCAGTTAGCTCAGTTAGCTCGAAGCTACATCAGATCAGAGTTTGATGAGTGCCAATCATCTGCCTCCACCCTCACAGCCCCGCTCTCAGCTCCATTTTTGTTTTTTTCTGGAGTGACGAGACGTGTGATGCAGCCAAGATGGCGGTGGTGATAACCGCCCTCTGGGCTTCAATTCAGCCCTTCAGAAACCTACAGGTGACGGCGCAGAGGGTTTGTCCATATTATATATACAGTCTATGGATGCTATGCAGAGAGTGAAAGTCAAATTGTGAAATTCAAAAACCAAATTCCTTTTTCAGAAGCCTGAATGTGACAAATCAATCATGTAAGAAGTGTTTCACCTTTCTGCATTTAAATGTTAGCACAAACTCTGGTAAGCCTGTGATGAAAGACTAAATATGTACACATACTGGGTTGTTCTAGATCAAAACAAGGATGACCTCAGGTATAACGTGAGTACCACTGCTCATCTCACATCAGTTTTCTGCTGTGGATGAAAATTAAATCCAGTCACTTTAACATTTATAACACAAAGAAAGGAAGTCCAGAGGAACTACATCAAAAACATAATACTACTTTGAAAATTTTGTACCCATTAAATATTTATAAAAACGTCATTAATAGTTTAATAATTATATAAAACATGAGTCTCCAACCACCAGGCTAAGAACCAGTACAGGTTTTTACATTATTTCATTATGGGCCACAGAAAAAGAATAAAAAACGTCTTTTAGAAATATTCTATACACTATTCTATAAAAATTCTATAAAAATTGCTTTTGAGGCAAATTTTCTTAAATGATTAAAATGTGATTAATCAAGATTAATTAATTACAAAGCCTCTAATTAATCAGATACATTTTTTAATCAAGTCCCACCCCTAAAAAGAACATAACTTTAGGCAGGTGGTCATAATGTTGTGGCTGATTATTGTAGCTTATTGGGCTTCTTGCTGCTATAAAAAGAAACTTTCCATCATTCATGGAGCAGAATGAAGATCATGTAGTGATGGATTGATCAGATCAGCCTCTGCTAATGAATGCTAATGCGTCTCCTAAATTCAGAGCAGATTTTTTTTACCTTCAATTTAAAATTTTTATCACTTTAAAAAGTTTATTAACTTTACTGATTTTGACAGGAAAGCTGCCTTATTAATCAGGCAGTTAAGCTGAGCTATTTTTAAAATGCTTCTTAAATAATGAATCTAGCATTTGGATGAGTTTTTATTAAAGCGTGTCTGCTCTGCTTTCATTCTGGTTTTTGAATGATTGTATTTTTACTTTTTCCACCTTTCCAATGTACTTTTCTTTGTTGGTGCTTTTTTCACCCACTCACTCAGACACTGACTCACTGCAGTTTGTAAAACGCTGACCCATGGTGTTAGTTGTAAGAGGCTGTGGATCACTATAGATGAGATTATCCCCCAAGCAACCCAGTTTTTCTACATGTCACTTTCATTTTTAGCTGCCACTTAATGTTGTTTCCTTTTTCTGCATCGTGACATGTCCTTAATACTTAAAGTTACATAAAACCCTTAAAGTGACCTTTTTGGATGTTTAGGGGAAGCTAAAAATGTTCTTTCTCTAGAATAATTGGCTAAAGCTCTCCACAAAACCATCCATCCTTCCATCAATCTGCAACATTCTCCAGCTTCTCCCGGGGATCCTGAGGTCGTTACAATCCATCATTTTGTTTATAAGTTGGTGGTCAACACCTCTTTAAGTTCTCTCACACTTTTAGACGAACAAAACTGAATTAAGGATTCCAGATATCTAAACTACAGTTAGTCCCAAAGACAGGAGAGTGAGGCCCTGTGGCTTGTGAATGGAGCAGTGACCCTCACAAGTGTATCGGGATATTAGACCCATTTCCAGTATCGGAACTTCTGGATAATTTTAACAAACCTTCACAGCATGCGTGGGCCTCTAGATCACTGGGCCGGCCTGCAAGGACCACTTTCTGCCCTTTCAGGGAATCAGCCCAGTATCAGTTGGAAATGGCCCAGTATGGGCAGGACACGTGTTAACTCATGCTGATTGGTTTTAACTCTGAGTGGAGAATATCAGCACGTCGCCAAACAAATGGTATTCGTAGAATTGGAAGACTTGCTGGTGAAGCAGAATGAAGGATTGATCAGTCTTTAAAGAGATTCTTCACTGAGAAACCATGTTTTACTTATTAGGTGCGTTTTCTTTATCGGAACTTCGGGGTAAATTTACAGGATGTTCCCGACATGCGCTTGTCTCCACTGGACCGGGCCGGCCGAACGGCCGTTTTCCAGAACCTTCTGAGTACCTGATCAGGGGTAGGTACTCAGAATGACCCGATAAAAGGCCCGGTGAAGACGCTGGGTGGGAACGCTGCTGATTGGTTGCAACTCAGTCGGAAATGATGTCAACACAGGAGGAAATAGGAAATGCATATATGTGGCGGGAACCGTTATTTAGGAAAACACGAGTTGTTAGAGAGACGAGCGATGGAAGCCATCGCTGCATATAACAACATAAACTATTGTTTCTTCCTCTATTGTGTCGATCTTTGTTTGCTGCTTTTCGCACGTTTTGCGCTGATCGATGACGTAACTCACTGTGCAGCGGTCGCTATGTGCTGACGTTTCATCAAATTCCTTTCAGGGCCAAATATATATGGAGACAGGACAGCTTAAGAGGACCGGGGCTTCGGATCTCCCGGTCAATTTCACGCTCACAGATTTACCCGGAAGTTCCGATAAAGGAAACACAATTATTATTTCTGTTTCTAATGGGTCACTCTGAGTTTTTCATGCAGGCTGAACATGAAAATAGTCTCCTCCACCTATCTCCTGCATTAGCTTCTGATAGAAAATAGACGGTGAAACTCTAGGATTAGAAAATCCTGACAGATCTACGTCACACTGTCATTGAACATTCATGGACTCACCCATCTTGACTCACGACGGGGAAGGCTGTTGTTGGTTTAGCGTCCAGGAAGCGTGATTTGGAATCGTAGGATGGCCAAGGAAGATCCCGCCTTTCTCACCTCTGATTGGCTAGAAGGGCTCTCCTACGATTGGCTGTTTCATTTAGCAGCAAACCGTCTTCCCTTGCTAAGTGCAGACTGTCCTCCTGCCACCAACAGAACAGCTCTTTTGGTGAGTTGTGTAAAGACAATGCAAAATTAGCTATATAATAATATGTACTCCGCTAACCCATCGACACATAGGCTATATGTGCTTTACCTGGTATGAAATATAATAAAACTGCCCTATTTTACCCAGCTGTGTGCAGCAGGTCCGTTTCTCTTTTAGAATAATGAAAACTGGTGAAAAATAGGTCTAAATCATAACCAGCTTTGAGTTAAATTTCGAATAAATGATACACATTTAAACAGATGATGAGAGATGTGTCCAAACTTCCAAACAGTCTTAACCTATGAAAGTGAAGACATAACATAGCCTATAGTAATAAGATTACCTGAATGCTTGAGAGCCAACAGATATAAAGTCAATCCAACAGTGTGATAAATGCAACAACATTTATTACAAGTTTACATTTGACGTTTTTCAGGTTCTTTTATAAAATAAACTGAAGCTGGTTTGTTGTAAAACAGGACAGAATGGTTATTATAGGGCTACGTTCATAGAACATGCATGTTCTTCAAAAGAACTCAAGCTCTGGCTGCAGACATAAAACCCTGCAGCGAGAGAAGATGGTTTGTTGTTACATGAAATAGCCAATCGTAGGAGAGCCCTTCCAGCCAATCAGAGACGAGAAAGGGGGGACCTTCCTTGGCCATCCTACGATTCCAAATCATGCATCCAGGAAACAGCAGAAAACGTCTCAGCTAGTAGAACCTAACGTGATTATTTATGTCATACAGCCACTCACCCATCCTCTGAGTTTATTAAATGACTGCATTCTTTGACAGATTCAAACTTTTAAAATGTTTTAATGTCCGTGAATGTCTTTTGCTGCTGATCACTGACATCACTTACTGATGAAAATGTTGCGAAATGCTGACGTCTAATGTCCTGAAAGGGCTGATTTTGTATGGAGACACAACGGCTGAGAGGTTCGAGCCGTCGTATTTCCCCTTTCACCTTTCCCCCTCCCAGAAATATCCAGGAACTCTAATAGAGGAAATGAAGCTATTTTGAAAACTGCCTTGCAATTTGACGCTACAAGTCACAACCCGATCAGAGATTGGCTTAAAGACGTCAAGATCTTTGGGGTCAAAAAACCCTCCGAATTTAAGACTCCAACAATGAACAGATTAACTAAAGCAAGAAAAGTCCTTCTTAAAGTTAAATCCTGAAGCATTTCCCTCAGCAATCTTCTGAGACTAGATATACTTAAATGACTAAATACTAAATATCATTTGTTTAATTAATGTCACACTCATCCCTTGTTTGGTGCATCTTGGCTGCTACAACACAAGATCTCACCTCTCTACTTCCTCTGGATGTGTTTTAGTTAAAAGGCCAAAAGTCTCTTTCCCCTCTTCACCTCAGCCCCTTTCCTTCCATCTCGTACGTGTCTTTCAAAGGCCTGTTGTTGTTCTTGTGCCACTCCGCTGCTGCAGACACTTTATGTTTTTAAAGAAGAGACTAATGTAAAGAGTTCAAGTTCTGATTAAATGAGTCTGGAGTGTAGGAGGCAGGCTAATGTTTAGTGTTGTCTGGCTGATTAAAGCATAGCAAACAAGTGATTGCTATGCAGCTCTGCTCCTCACTGCCAGCTCATACACAAGGCCGCTCTCTGTTCTCCCTCTGCATCACTTCATCCCAACATCTCTTCATTTAATTCTCTATCTGTGTCCCTTCAGCTCTCTGCTGCTCTGATTTGCAGACTCCTCCATCCTTGAACAGAGCAACGAATGACGAAAATATTTGCGGACAAGTTAATGGAGCCCCACAAGTTGTCTCAGGTTTTGATGTTTGTTGTTTCTTTGTGGCATTTACAATAAAACGCTTGCTTCCTCTGTCCCCTTAAGATGGTTCCAACTCCCTCGATTTCCCCCAGCTCAGTTACCGTGCCGACAGCTCAAACTCAATTACTGCAGACTGTGTGAGAATCCCAAGCTACTGATTGGTCACTGCAGGCCTCTATTAAGTGAACACAACAGGGGGTGGACAAGCGAGAATGGAGTTATAACACAAAAATAAAAGATGGAGTGGCAAAATGTGAAGATATGATAAAGAGGAAGTCATGAAAACAAAGAAGGAACGAGGAAAATTGAAACTAAGGTTAAATGAATAAAATGAAACATATGCTCCGGTCTTTTTATCCCCTTAAAGCTCCTGGTATCCTTCAGGCTCAAGTTAAAACAAACAAGCCTGCCCTAAAAAGCCCGGTCCATAATCCTGTGTAATCACTCAGGCGGCCTCAGCTCACATAACCAAAACACCAGAATAAAGAGATATGTGTGTTTGTTTATAAGATGAATTGGCCGAATTCCACTTCAAAGACTAAAAGGTTAAAGCAGTACATTATCCTGAACATTAGCAGAAAATGTCAGTCGAAGGCTGAAGTTGGTTTCTGTCTGCTTTGTTTACCAAGAAATCAAAGGCGGACGGATTTGAGAAGGATTGTTTAGAATATGATCATTTAAGAGGATTTTACAACAGCTTCCATTTCGTAGAAAAACTTACGAACAAGGAAGGAGCTCATGGGAGTTTACTTGTTTAAACTCGGAGCGTGCCACAATGTTGGCGTTCAGTCTCATTGATCCAGGACATGGCAAAGCTAAGAGTCAAACACTTTTGAAAAGGCAACTAGACTTAATCTCTTGCTGCTTGAAGACATTCTAAAGACCAAGTTCACTCACTTTTCAATATGTTTGCAGTGGTCTCAAGTATACGAATGACTTGTGAATCGATCTCTGTGGGATAATAAGTTCTGGCACTCCTGTTTCAGGAAGTAGAAGTGATCCAGAGGAGAGGTGAGCAGAACACTTTGGGTGTTTCTTGATGCTTACGAGGACACTGTCCTTCCTTGGTGAAAGACAACGGTTAAATGGAACAGACTTACTCCACGTGACTGCGGTTGACCAGAGCCCGACCCCTGCTTATGCACTCTTAAACTTAAAGCAGTTCCTGATGGCGTATCTCCTAGGCAACCGGGGCGGGACCAAGGTATCAAGGCGAGGTTCCTTGACATTGAGAAACACCCTCACTCTTATTTCCTGACATTGCAATCTCTCCTCTGATTGGCTAACAGCAACACGACTCTACCACTGACTCTGTTTGCTCTGCAACGTTGATGTTTTATCTCCACAAACAACACAAGCCTGGAGGAGTTCTGCTGTGCAGCTTTACATAGATGCATAAATGTCAGTCTGCTAAAAGATCTTTTTTTTACTTTTTAATTTTCTTCAAACCTTCTGAGCAACGACCCAACTTTTCAGACATTTCAAACACTAATTACTTTTCAAAGTTTGAATGCAGTTCATTTTTGACTTCAACCCATTCAACCACTCAACATTCACACCGAATGGTTAGCAGAAAGCTGAAACTCTCTAGTTTAGATAGAAATAGCCACAAAATCAACAAAGTTTGTTTACTTTGATCAAAAATGTCAGGGTGAAGATGTAATTATGATTCATTTAAAAGTTGGTTTTGAACATAAGCTAAATAAATAAAAATATTCCTGATTAATATTAAAATTAAAAATTGTAATTGCAGAAACTTTTGATGTAACAATCCCATCTGAGCTGTCAGTCTGAGACAACTGGTGGTGATCATCGACCACCTTTATATTGCATCTCTGGTTTTGTTGGTTCAGAAACGTGTGAAATGTTGACTTTGAGATTTAATTAAGAAAATAAAATAAAAACAACATCACAAGTGGACTGAAACCCTTTTATAAGCCTTAGATTTTGGGGAGTTTTGTGCTTAACTCTTTGGATGTTTTAGACTAGAAAAAACAGACTTACTACTGAAATGCTTCATGCTTTTATTTTGTCGTTATGCCATATTGATGCAGCAATAACCCTTGGCTACAATTTTGTGTAAAACGCACAAGTTATCTAGCAAGCCAGGGTTGAACATTATAAGAAATATGTAATAATGTTTTATTGATTTTAAACTGTGTGTGTGTGAGTGTGTGTGTGTGAGTGTGCGTGCGTGTGTGTGTGTGTGTGTGCGCGTGCGTGCTTGTGTGCGTGCGTGCGTGCGCGTGCGTGCGTGTGTGCGTCCGTGCATGCGCGTGCGTGCGCGTGCGTGCGTGCGAGTGTGCGTGCATGCGAGTGTGCGTGTGTGCGAGTGTGCGTGCGTGCGTGCATGCGTGCGTGAGTGTGCGTGCGTGCGTGCGTGAGTGTGTGTGTGTGTGGCTGAGCTCAGGCTGAATATTCCCTGATTGTTTGGGGGTTTAAAGGTCAGCGTACAACAACAGTCCTGTCTTTTCTGAGCTTGTTGACCTGCTGCCTCACCTAAACATTTTCAACATGAGACTCCACTCTCATCACGGCCGAAGCCCTGAGTGGCTCACAGCTTTCATGAGGAAGAGATTCATTCTAATGAACACACTGACTTATTTGCTGAACCTAGTTTAAATCAGCCGGTGCACCAGTCAGCCTGCAATAAAGAGCTTTTGAGCAAAAGGACTGTGATGATCATTCATTATGACCAAAAATAGCCTCTAATTACATCTGACAACCCGCCCTTTATTTTAATCCAATTATGTCGTTTTTGTGTCCAATGTAATAAAACCCAACTGAATGTTCTAATGAAAATATGCATTATCACCTAGTGAATGAATGAATGAAAGCCCACTGTCCTTCACAGAAATGAGCTTCATTTCAAATCTTTTCAGGCCTCTGCCATTAAGACCCAACATCTGAGCCACTCACAAACCAGCTCAGGCTGCGCTGCTTTAGAAAACACGGGGACATGTCAGAGCTGCAGTTTGTGTCGCAGTGAGGGTTTTATGGAAACCAGCGGCACGGCGCGAGAGGAGGTTTCATTAAAAACTCTGCAAAGTCACTGACTCCAGTTTATAGCGTGGACCTCAGAGAGACTGATCATTTTGGTAGCCCAGGTTTAGTTCAGATTTTAAAATAGGAGAGATGAGATTGAGTCTCATTTCTGAATGTTACTGCTGACTTTTAAAATCAGCAAGGTGGATAAGACTAAATAAAGTTTCACCTGACCTGTTTTTGTTATTCAAAGGTTCCACATAATTGTCTTATGACTGTATTTTTATAACAGCGATGTGATAAGACCTCTACTTCTTTAACAGGTTTGGTTCATTCCTCAAAAACCTGCTGTGATGAAAGATCTATGTGTCTTCTGCCCCCTGATGGAGGATCTATGTACTGCATGTACCAAAGGACACTTTTATTTCCTTTCATCTTTGTAGTTTTATTATTTTAAATCATCTAATCATGTAAAAATTTAAAATTTGCAAACAAAAATGTTTTTTTTACTTTGATGTGTGAGTCTTTAAAGATACGACTCTAAAAGGTTATGGTAAAATATAAATGATGCAACCAATCTTAACTGCTTCAAGTAAACAAAATGTAAATCTGTTAAATTAGTTGTTTATATTGTTTGATTTGACTTATTTTCAACCTTTTTTAGTTTTTTATTTTCTCAAAGTAAAGAAGGCATTATTTCAACACATGACTGAGGAAGAGGTTTGATAATCGTTTAGCTTAGTTACATACAGTTAAAACATTAAGGGATATCCAATGCTGTAAGTTTTTTAAACTTACTTTTAATTAATAAAAACTAATTAAAATCACTTAAGTTAAAAATTATATTTATGCTAGTATTTGTTCACTGTAAAAACTGATTTCTAAGAAAGTTTAAAAAAAACTCATTTTTAGACATTTTATCTTATTTTTAGTCATAAAAGAAAAATTCTGGCAGATTTTTTACTCCAAACAAGAAAATGAGAACATATTTAAGAATGTTCAACTCATTTTACGTCATGTTTTTGCAGTAAAGTAAAATTAGAATAAAATGTCTTAAGGCTTTTTTACTTTCTTGATGATCACTTTTTGCAGTGTATTGCAAAACTTGCGATAAAATATTCATTAGTTAAGAAAACAATAATTATTATTGCACAGAGTCTCTGTGCTTTGATTGCCTGGGAATCATTCAGAACTGCTCCTATCAGAGACACGTTTAATTAATGAAGACCAGGCTATTATACAGCAAGGAAGGCAAGACATTTGTGGAATTTTAAAATAAAGTGCAGACCAAAGGAGGAGTTTCTCAGATACGTTCTGCTGCCCAGCCATGGCTTTTATAACGATAATAAACTTAACCAAGATCAAGATCTGTTACATCTTTTTGTTTATTTAAAACTTTGATTTATGATCATTTAATGCCCGCCTGCAACTGTTACTGATTTTTTTAATTAATAGTTATGCATTTACAGTAACTCCCACTTTAACTTGAAATGTATCTGTTCCATGAGTTGTCTATTTTGAGTGTACTGATGTGTTTTTATGTTTATTTATTTATTATTATTTTCTTCTGTGTTTTTACTCTTGCCCCATTGATTTTATGTTATGTTTGCATGGAAATTGATGTTTTCTTGGTCTTTTTATTTTCATTGAAACTCTCTATGGAGGACACACTTGTAAACGAGTGGGTTCATCTCGAGTGGCGATCCTCCTAAAACAAGTAAATAAATAAATAAATCAGCTGCAGGCCCTTTAGAGTAGAATGACATTTGGACTCTGACGGTTTGAAGGAAGTAATGTGGGGTCCATGAAGGCCTTTAAAGTTTGAAAACTTCCAACTGATTCATTAAAATGCTTCGTGTTATATATTGTATTTTACAACAGTAACAAAACCCAAAATGCAATACAGCTGAGGTCAGCAGCTCGTGGGTTTATTTCCTCTGGCTATTCTTTCTTTTGTTCTTTTGACTGAAATTCTTTTCATTTTTAAATGTTTTTTCAAGTTTTGACCAAAGATATGACTTTGACTTTATCTAAAAAACAATCAAAGAAATAAAAATGATCTTACTATAGTTTCAGTTCCCATTGGTCCTAAAATGCCAGATTGTCAAATATGCAGAACAGATGTGAGAATGGAACTAAATGAACAAATAAACTAAAGGAATAAAGAAAAAAAGGGTTATTTATTTGCACAGTGAATAAAAAAATATAGCTTGAACACTGTTTAAAATGTTTGAATCAAAATTTACCTCATAAAAAATTCAAAATAACATTTTAATGGGCAGCAGCAGCTCAGGAGGTAGAGCGGGTTGTCCAGTAATCAGAGGGTTGTCGGATCGATCCCGGCTCCCGGCAGAGAATGCTGCTGTTGTGTCCTTGGGCAAGACACTTAACCCACTTTGCCTGCTGGTGGTGGTCAGAGGGACTGGTGGCGCCAGTGCTCGGCAGCCTCCCCTCCGTCAGTGTGTCCCAGGGCGGCTGTGGCTATACTGTAGCTCATCACCATCAGCGTGTGAATGTGTGTGTGCATGGATGAATGAATGATACAGTGTAGTGTAAAGAGCTTTGGAGTCCTTTATCATTCATTTAAAATCAATTCTACCTAGATACATGTACTAGAAGCTCATGAACCACCTGTTGTGTCATTTAAAGGAACATTTGATTTGTTTTTTTCCTGTTTCTCCTCCTTTGCTTCCTATTGGCTGCGTAATAAATTAAACCAGACTGCCTGAGCCAATAGCAGCTCGGGATTCAGCCTTTCCAGCAGCCCCCCTCCCTCGCCTCTTCTCATTGGCTGCTCATGAGACGCTACTGTTGCTCCTGCTGCGGCTGGAAGCGCTTTGGACCAATCAGGAACGAGCAACTGTTGCATGAACTTCCCCTGCTGCGGGGCGTCCCGGGCTCTCAGCTGTTACAACTAAAGGATGGAATTAAAAAGTGAACGAGAGGAGCTTCAGGATCATTTTATAAATAAAAAAAAACTCTTAATTAAACCCAAATCAGAGGCTGAAACTGAGTTCGGGGCGTTTGTGTCTTTCCATCCCCTCGTGTAAGCAGCTATGAGCCAAATAAATGTTAGAAATTAAATATTGAATAAAACAGCAGCAAGTTCAAATATGTAGAGAGTGAGGGGAGAGAGAGGGTTAGTCTAGTTTCCAACGCCCTCCATCGGCAGCGACACCGCTCCCTCCCCCCCTCCCCCCTCCCCCCTCCTCTCGCTGCTGCCGCTGCCTCCACTTTCCCTCACAACGCTTCTGAGCCTCTTGGAGGGAGGACGGATAAACGGCGCTGACGGTCCGGATTTGATCACCGAAGAAGGGAGGGATGCTACGGTGATTCCCCCCTCACCCGCCCCCAGACACCCACCTCCTCACCCATTCAATCTCGGGACTGTTGTGTGATTTTTTTGCGTCTCTTCTGAGTTCAGTTGGTTTTTTGGGTTGATTTTCTCTTTCTTTTTTGGTGCCTCTGCGTTTGAGCAGCGGATACGGTTCCATCTTTTCCTTCTTCCAGCGCACAGAACCAGAACAGATAACTCTGAGTGGGTTTATACTGCGTGGACGTGTTGGACATCTGCTGGGAGAAGTCACCGTGTTTTCTGCTGGGCTGTATGTTTGGGGGGAATTTCCTTGGAGAGACGGGGACCTGCGCGCGGAACCTCTCACTTCCAAGGTGAGTCCAAAGTCTGAGATTCTCTCGGATCAGCTGGTCTCCTCTCTGGTGTGTCCTCGCTGCGCGTTTCTGCGCAGTTAAGAGACTTGGAGCGCAAAAACAGGCGCAGGACGAAGTGAGATGTGGAGAGAGGTCCGGACGCATGCAGTCATTTGGTTAATTAATGTAGGATTATTTAATTATTAGTCTTTTGTTAATGGCTGAATTTAAATAAATCTCAAAGCAGCCCAGGTCTCCTTAATTTGCGCACCAGCGGTGACAGTTTGCGGGCTGCTGGCTGGTAACAATCCAGACTTTCTTCGGTCCTCCAGGCCACTGACCGTTGGAATTCCTCTGAACACAGACCGCATTTTGCGTGTTTTTTCTGGCGCAGGGATTGTTGATATTTGCGTGTACTTTGCGCGTCATCTGGCATCGGGTTTGTGTTTGAATCCAGCCGTTCCCTCGGTGCCGCACGGCTCCGCGCAACGGCGACGCACAACTTTTCCCTCAGCATAAAGGCCTGGTGTGTTTGCACAGAGATGCACTAAACCTTTCTCCACTTTGGACGTTTTTGATGAGAGGAGACCAGCTTTACTGACGCAGAAAGTTCAGAGTTCCAAACGAGGACATTTAACTACTTTTTCTCCTATTTTGAAAAAAAAAAGTTGATTTCATTTTTAAATTAAAATGATGAAATCAGAATCCTTCAAGTATTATTTGGTCATATTAGATGTTTATTCTGAGCCAGAGCTGCTTCTCTTCTGCTGCCTCCCTCGGACCCAGTCCGCACTCAGCCTCACCACATCAAATATAAGGAAACCTCTCCGTGCGTAGAGGAAGGACTGAGCGTGAAAGTGAGATATCTGTGCAGCATTTGGACCTCTGCAGTCCAGCCGTGCTTTCAGAGCAGTTAGTCTTTCTTATTCATGCACACAGAGATTTTCACTCAAACAGGCAATCATCTCCAACTATCTCCCCCAAACTGTTGCTTTATGAAAATGTCTCACCCTTCCTGCTCTTCCCTCTCACTCCCCTCTCTCCGTTTCTTCCCTGACTCCCTCCCTGCTCCCCGGTCTTCTGGGAGCCATTGAGAGAATCATTTGCTGCTGTTGTGTTTTATTCGACCAGGGGGGCTCTCAGCAGCCGGGCCCTGCATGGCTGCTCGCACAAAAGCCCTAATCAGCTGAGATATCCAGAAAAAGACCTTTCTGAGTCTGTTTGCAGTCATGAGAAGCTCAGAGTTGTGCTTTCATCCCACTTTCTCATGTAAGGTGGTACTTGGTCTGTAAATCTTGAACTTCAGACATCAGCATTGCACAAAAAATGAAGAATTCCCCCTTTTTCTAGAAGTTGGCATTGTGGTTGGTGACTCATCACAGAAAGAAATGGCCTCTTTTGTGGAGCTGTTACTCGTGTAAATACATCTGAGAAGTTAATCACATTTACTGAGTTCTCACAGTTATAGGAAAGTGAGAGTCAGGAGCTGATAAGAGAGGAGGAGAGGTAACAACAGATCCAGGGAGCAAATCTGAGTCCCGTCAGGACGTGAGACGAGGACAGCGTGATTTCTATCAGCAGTATTTTGTCTCGGTCCCTTATGAGTAAACCAGAAGCTTCACTTTAGATATTTGAGGAGTGAGCCGTTCCAGCAGAAGAGTGGGTTTCTGTGAAAGCGATCATCTAGCAGACAGACGCTCTGGTGTCGTCGCCACACATCTTTGTGCTATTTGGGCTGAGCCTTTAGCTGAAACCTGGGTTGGGTGACAGGTCAAAGTGGGATATCAGATGATGTTCAGGCGAGAAACTGCACAGAAATGTCAGCGGATTTGTTGCATTTTGTAAGAGCTGTTTCAGGAAGTCCTGTAAATATACATGCTGTGTTCCGTATGGCTGAGAAGAGTCGGATTCAAAATCATGATTCGGGTTTAAACTTTAGATGCACCGACTCTGGTTTAGACTGGTGATGCCACACAGCTCTGACCTGCTGATGCCAGTGAACTACTAATACGTTTTAAATCTTGAGTAACTTGAAAGTTCTGGTTCTGGAAGTGAAACTTCAAAATAGAATCTGCTATTTTGCATCAACGAGTCACTTAGCAGACGTGGAAAACTGTCATATTCGTTATCGCTCCTTGGCTACGATGTGTTCACAGACTATGGGAAAAAACAGATTTATGAGCTTTTTATTGGCCGGTTCTGATCACCAGCCCAGTCTAGTTAGAAACAACCCAATTTGGGTTATTTAGGTAACCAGCCCTGGGTCAGATTTGGACCAAGCAGATGGGTTGCTAGCAGGATTTGGTTGTTGGATTAAGATTTTTATTCAAAAATGTGTTTCGTTTGACTCATTTTAACCTCAAAGCTGCCAAAAGGTTAAAAAACCTTAAAAGATGTAATTACACCAGTGCTATTTGGGTAAATATGTCTTTGTAAAACCCCAAATGTCATGTTAATGAACCTAAACAACATGCTTCTTTAAACCCAACAGTATTAACCCACCATTTGAGTTCGACTGAAAGAACCCGGCAGTTTTTAGAGTGCATGCACACCACACCATGGGTTTTTTCTGCTCTCTGTGTAAATTTTAAGCCTTGGTGTCGCTTTGATTGACATTGATTTTTGCAGAAATTCTCTCTAATCCTTCCATCTATCCACTTTTCTCAGTGGTTTCTATTTTATATCCAGACTCTGTGTGGGGTAAACGAAATAAATCATGTTTCACATTTCTGAAACAATTAGAACATTTTTACCAAAAGACAGAAAAGACAACAACCTTGTGAGGAGGAATAGGCTTTATTGATTCAAACACTGATAGTATAACCCATTTAAGATGGAATTTGGGTGTTTTGTAGGCAGCAGCTGCTGCTCCTTTTCACAAGCCAGACACTTGTAAAACCCACAAGAAGCTGGAAAAAAGAAGTGAATCAAATAATGGACGGAGAAGTGGAGAAGGGAGTGAATGTGATGCTTTTCCAGGTGACGATAGAGGGAGCTGTTGAGCTGTGCTGCAGCCACGGTGGCATTGCTCAGGCTGGTTTTCCTTCTTTCTGCCTGCTTCCTTTCTAATTCTTCACCAATCTCCCTCTCTCAGAGGGCCGGTTGGAGAGATGGAGAGGTAGTTAGGCTCCCCGGGGATACGGGATTCAACCTACACGCCCCAAACTCTCCCTCCAACAAACACACACAAATCTAGTCTGTCTGGATAAGCGCGTCCGCGGTGAATGGTTTCTGTTACCTTCACGTTACCTCCCAGAGAGCAGCAGCGAGGGGGAGCTTTGAATCAGGTTTTTATTTTGTTTTCCTGCCACCTCCAGCTCCGTGGAGTTGATAGAAAGCAGAGCCAAAGCTGCAGCTTCAACATCAGCTCACGTTATGTTTTTCTCCTCGGATCCATCTTTGTTTATTTAAAACAGAATCTCTTTGAGTCCTTTAGATGTTCCACTGATTTATAATTCCAGTGGGATTATGACTCTAATCCTTGGTGTCAGACACATTAAATGACAGTCAGTAATTAGAGTTTTTGACCTTTAATCCCAGAAGAAAAAACTACGAATTTTTCTTTATTTAAAGTAGAAAGCAACATAATTTCTGGGTGTTTTTCGTGTAAGGAGGACTAGAACGACGCAGATGGCTCAGTGCAGTTCCCTTTCTCTAATGTGTTTAGTTTCCTTGGCCTCCAACACCAAGTCTGTATGTTTTTTTTTCTTGTGCCCATGTGGTTTCCATTATTCATCCACTGTTCTTCGTGCCAGCAACTTAAAATTACACTGCACGAGTTACAGTTCATGTATCTTCTTTTTCTTGTTCCCAGATTCATGACTGGGAACGATTCCATCGTCTGAGACCACTAAAAGGACACGAACCTATTTAGCAAATTGGAAAATGTCTCTAAATTTGCAGGACAGAAATAAACTGGTGGGAATCATGAATCTGACCCATGACAAAGTCACGTGAAAAGTCCCGTCTTTAAAAAGTTCAGAGACAGGAAGCTGCAGTAAAAACGATACGGCAACACGATGAGGACACCACTTAGAGCAATCAGATGACACTATCTGGGAACATAAAGCCACCCGCCGGAGATGAAATGTTTTGCTTTTCGATAGAAGAGACATGTCCGTTATTTTCCCGGAGCTCCTCGCTTTGTGACCTTTCCTCTGCTGCACGGGGGCCGCCGTGACGATTTACAGCCAGGTAACTCCGCCGCCGTGGAACTGCAAAAACAGGGCTCCTGGATCGATGTTAATTCAGGATTAACGAGTGATTTTTATCGATTTTGCTATTGATGATCAGAATACAGCTTGGAAAGGGGTATTGATCCAACTGCAATGAAAATTGATTACCCCCGGATAGAGAGTGATATTGATCAGAGAGGGTGTTTGTGCACCTAAGATTCCTCACCCAGAAAGTGCACGCCTCTACGTGAAAGCGCGTGTGTCACTAATGTGATTTTGCAGGTGTTTAGTGTGCTGAATCCCGTTTGTGTGGAAGACATCGGTATAATTTGTTTTCTGTGACAGTCGTTTGGTGCAGTCAGGGGGCCGCTGGTCTCATGGCACCAGTCACATGAAAAAAGAAAAGCAAGGCTGCTTTTTTATGGTCAGCTTTCTGCTTTGGTCAATAGCATTCAGGAGGAAAAGACGCTAAAAAACACTGAAGTGGGGTGAAAATGGAGCAGATGTCAGATGAAGGTCAAAAAGAAAGTTCATTCTCAATTAAAAATTAGGAAGGCCTCGTGTTTTAGGCTCTCTGTCGTCATTTAGATTAGTCCGGATTGGGGTCAGCACAAATTTTGGAGGGTTTTCTTAAAGACCAATTAATATTTCACAAGTGAAAAGGCCTCTGGTTTGACAAGCTTGTGTGAGGAACAGTGGAGTCAATGAGAAAGGAAGAGAGACGAGTTTCTCTGTGTGTGTGTGTGTGTGTGTGTGTGTGTGTGTGTGTGTGTGTGTGTGTGTGTGTGTGTGTGTGTGTGTGTGTGCGTGTGTGTCTGTGTGTGTGTGTGGGGGTCAAGGAGAGATTTAATGAGTCGTTTTCTTCTCATTATTCAGTATAATAATTAACCGTGTGTGTGTGTGTGTGTGTGTGTGTGTGTGTGTGTGTGAGTGTGTGTGTTCATTTTCTGTTTTATAGCCATCAATGAAGCGGTCATTCATAATGGCCTCACCCTTTCAGGCTTTCACCTTTCCATTATTTTTTCTTAGATTAATGAATCAAAAGTTGAAAAGTTTACAAATGAAGAGAAATAGGAGTAAAAACTTTCCAATATCTCAGGTGATGTCCTTCAGCAATTGTCTGAATTGTTTTTATGTTTATTGACCATTAACAACTTAAAGATTAGGCCTGGCTTTTCTCACCCATTACCTCAGATCATCATTTGTTTGGTCACATCACAAGATCTTGCACAGCTCACTAAGTTTTAACTCACTATTTTTAAAACGGCCTAAGTTACAGTCATTTTTCAGTTGCTAATTATGATAAACTGTAGCAACTATGTATTTGTCTGATTCTAGGGCTGGGTGATATGGATAAAATCAACATCACAGTATATTGAGGAGTTCACCTCGATAACGATAAATGGACGATAACTACATGTATGCACAAAACCAAAAGTTGTCCACTAGATGGAGCTGTCACGTGTATTACAATGAGTCACGTTGTCATGCGACTCTAAGTGGTACAGATTCTTAAAGCACCATTCCTGAATTTTGTGGATATATGCTCTCTGTCGCCCTCTAGAGGCTTGTTGCGTAACGTCACTGTCGTAACATTAAATCTCTCTGGGGCATAAGAGGCATGTTTACATTCCTAATGTCAGGCAAAACAACGAAAACAAACTTTTCCACCTCCACACGTTGAATAAATAGTTTTATCAGGACTGTATAAAAACTTTATGCCCGACCAAACACAATAACCCTGGTGAAATCATTTATTACTTACCTAGCCATTAGCAGCACGGCTAGGTCAGAGTCCGTAGTTCATGCTGTTCTTCCTAAAAGAGCTCTCCAGCGAGGAAAAGACGGCCCAATAATAACTAGTCTTTGCTCTTGCTCTATCACGTTCTCCTTTTCTTTTCCTAGATTCCTCTCATAAGGGATTTCTAGCTTCCTTTGGTGGATTTGCCACCGCTAAACAGCGAGTCTATGTTATGCTACTAAGGCAAGCCAAAGGGATAAAAAAAACGTGCGTTCTAAACTCACCTTATGACATAACGAGCAATTTTAGGATGCGCTTTATTTAGCCCCCTTTGACGTCAACAAGCGTGTTCAAGACGCGTATTTTGGCGGACATAACTCGCGTTTAGAACACACGCTTTTTTTATCCCTTTGGCTTGCCATATTTTGCCGTAAAACAACACGCAGTCAGTACCTCCTGTTTCGAGCCAGAGCAAAAAACTGTATAGTGCAGTAAACTGACGTGGGACCCCCTAACACTATCACAGGTGCGAAAAATGAACATAATAGATGATAGTATGACGCCAAAACTTTACAATAAACATTATTTTAATGTGTAAAAGTTGCGGAATGTTGCTTTAAAGAGACATGAACGTCGCCAACCAGCACACATCTTTTCGTTTTTTTATTATCAAATGTATTGACATGGGAAAAACGATATCGGTTAGAGTCAGAAATTTCAACAACGATAAATTTTCGATTTATCGCCCAGACCTAGCTGATTCCTAAAATCAGTCATTTGTAGATGTATGCATGCTGCGTTCTTTATAAAAGTTGAATTAAAACAAAGTTTTAAACATAATCGTGTGCAGCAGCTTCACACTTAGACTGGATGTTTGGGAATGCGCTCATCTGCTAGAACATTACCAAAGTATGTCCATTTTTGTAAATGCTGAGATTGATTGAGTGTGGTGGCCATCTTGAATTAGGTGGATCCCAAATCATGAACAGAAGAAAATGTAATGATTATTTTGAGTTTTATTAAAATGAGTCCAAATATATGTGATGTGAAACTAGATGTTTTGCTAACAGAAAACAGGAAATGACAAACGTTTGAAACAAAGATCATGTGAAGTTGGTAATGAGCAGTTAGCTATCAGTTAGCACGCTGCCAGGCATGTTCATGTAGTAGCGCCTTCATTCCTCTTGTTATCTGCTCTTTCTCAGCATCAGATTCATGAAGCAAACAGTGCCAAATATTCTGGAGCAAACAGGCTGGAGCAATTAGGACTTGTTAACATCTGATTGAGCTGCACAGACTGATTATGAACACAGCAGGGATGTAAGAGTGACAGAGAAAAAAAGTGTTTTATGGAGTGAGCTGCATGTCTTACTGGATGAAGAACAAAGTCACTTCCAAAATCAAAGCTTAAACTGGAGCCTGTTGATCCAATTCCAGCTTTAATGGGACATTTTCCCAGGAGGAAACATGTTCATCTTCTTATTTTTACTTTATTTAGAACTAAACATGAGAAAATGTTTAAGTACAATCAACTGGCTCCAAAACAGGATCACAAACATCAGTCCTTTGGTGAATTTGGACCTGAGTAGTGGACGATTCTCACTCACCATGTCAGATTATATGACAAAAAACCTCATATGCATAAGGTTGTTTATAAGTGATCAGACCGTGGCGGTAATGTGGCGCAATCGTGTCCTTTTTATAAAGATTATGCGACGGCGGTATAAAGGGAGGCGGTCTCTGCGCTGTCGCGGACTTCCGTTTATCCTGGACATAACTTGCTTTTTATTGCGATCGAAGCCGCGCTCATTAAGTTTTTTTCACAAGCAGCTCCTAAAGGTGTCTGTCCTCCACAGTCCCCGTGAACTATCAGATGATCCGAGCTCCAGCTCTAATGGAGAGAAGCTCCTGGAGCTCTGCATTGCTCCGGTTTACCATCTCAGCTGATTCTGTTTACAAAAGTGAAACTTATGCCCGTGTTTGCTTTCATTTTCAATATAGTTTCCGACTGGAGCTGGGCATTAATTCATCATGTGATCATGACACCACCCTCTGTTGCACCAAGACGCAATGTGCAGTCGCAAGTGCAGCATTGTGGTAATATTACTACCAAGCGTGGCAGCACGAATGTCGCAAAATTACAACATCTCCATGCCGCCACGGTGCATTCATAAGACACACTGTTGCGGCAAATATTACGCTGATTTTCCGGCATGCATGTGTCTTATTAAAAGGACTATTATCACAGTAACAAAGTAACAAACAGATGTCAAACTTAAGCTCATCTCTTCATTCATCCATTCATGAGTGTGTGTGACAACCACCATCGTCTCGTGATGATTTAAGTTAGCCATGTAGACACTTCCCACCATCAACACATTTCTGTCGATCACAGGAAGTTGTGTTTCTGATCGAACACATTTGTAACGACGAACAAACAGCCAAGGTCCTGAGAATTGGTGTGTCCGTCTTCATGTGTGGAACGTTGCATGTGGTTGTTGCAAACAAATCTGTTCCAAACAGGTGTGCATTCCCTGCAAACAGATTTTGTTTAGCCGTGCACCTGCTGACACGCACTTATCAGGCCAAACAAGACAATTGAACATGCTTACAGCCTCAGTGGGCATCCCAAAAATGCAAATGCTGCAAATCTCTTATCTGATCATGAACAGGGTTATTTAGAGGACTCCTCTCCTGAGAGGTGGTTGAAGGAACTGACTGATGAAAGGAACGATAAAGAATACGAGTGAATATTAACATTCTGGTGCTTTAAGAAGCCAGAAACCTTCCAGCTTCCACTTCCAGCTGGCCCAACATCACGTGTTGTTTGATCCTAACTTCATGTGCTGCTGCATTTTGTTTCTTGTTTGCTGCTGTTTGTACAAACAAGAAAGCAAAAGTAAAATTGTGTGACACAGAGCACAGAAATAGCTGCATAATGAACACTGAACATAAACCTTGAAGGCAAGAATGCACAACAAATTGTCATTGCGCGGCCTCTGATGTCAGGTTCAGCGGAGGAGTTCCGGAGCATGTTTCTGGAAAAAGGAAAAGCAGCTTAATCACGCCGTTATTTGGCTCTCTTTGGTCTACATTATTCACGCCTTTATCCAAAGCATCTTTAACTCCACATCAGGAGAAAAAGATTGTCTAATATCCTTGTTCTGATATTGTCGTGTGATGAATTATTCACGTGAAAACCGGATCACAGCACCCAGGCTTCCAGGCAGCGGGATGGCTGTTTGTCGTCGCTGCTGCCAAATGGAGCTGGCGTTAGCGTCATTGTTTAGTCTGCAGCGTGAGTATTAGGTTATTGTATCTCCACCCACGTTTACATGTGTTTCAATCAAATAAAAGCCTTTCAGCCCAGCCATGTTTGTGATCTGATCAAAACAATGAGTGGATATTTTATGATTATTATTTCATAAATGCACGGTGTTTATCTGTGCCACTGGGCAGAATTTGAGATGCAGCCTGTTTTTTTCAGCTTTTCATATTTTCCAGAGTGTGTTTCTGTGTGTTTGTAGCATTAACCAGTCATCCTGCTGGCAAGGCTCGCTCTTGATGTCAAAGCAACACTTTGATCATGCAAGGACTTATCTACGAGTTCTCATCCACTCCTGTCTCTTCTTCTCTTGTCCGCTTATTCCCCCTCCTTCCCCCGTACCCTCTTCTCTTCTTCTGTCCTTGTCTCCCAGCTTTCTCTTTCCTCCCGTCCCTCCGAGAACGCCTTAATCTTCTCTCATCTCCAGCAAAATGTGACATAAACCTGACTTTCTCTCTCTCTCTCTCTCTCTGTATATATATATATATATATATTAGGGATGTCCGATATTATCGGTCAATATTGGCCTTAAAATGAAATATCGGAAAATATCGGTATCGGTTTTTACTCCTATAGTGACCCAACGTTTACATACCATGCACATATTACCCATCAAACTCTTCAGCTTCATCTCCTCTCTCTCAAAATGCCAAAAAAGGACAGCTCTGATCTTTAGTTTCTGAGATATTTTAGTTTTATTTGGCACAACTTGTGAATATTTAGTCACTTGCTCTGTGTAATGAGGGTCTGCCACTTAGCACATAGCTACGTGTAGCTAACCAGCAAACAAGCAACAGAATCTTCACCCAAGGCTTGCTTTTCTTAAATGAAGATCTTTATTAATGTTTTATCACCATAACTACGATATACAGAAACAGAAAAAATACATTACTGACTATTACAGACGTCTTAGCTTAGCAATTAGCCTTGCTTAGCAATTAGCCTCGCTTAGCATGTGTACGCTCACGCTGCTTAAATTTTATCAACTAAGTAACTTTAACACACGCCCAAACATTCGCTAAACAAATCGATAGTTACAAAGACAAATGTTCTCCAAGGTACGAACGTATGAAGCAAAACCAGCGTGTTCATGATCTGTTTTTTCCTTCGTTTCTGCCTAAATGTAAAATATAAACAGAGCGGAGGTCCAGCGGTGGAAACAGAAACTACGTCAGTGATAGGGCTGAGTTGAGAGCACTCACTCTGTCAAGTTTTGCACAGACAATATAACAAAGATTGTAACAGCGATGTCTCACTTTGATCCGTTTTCAAAACCTAAAAGATTTTAACCTTTTTATCATTAATTTACTTGTACTATTTATTAACTTATCAAACTTTTCCCATCATGAACTTAATAATTATCTGTAGTCTAAAGGCATGACAGAGTTAGTCAGGATTATCTCAAGTAGAATGTCATTCAGCTGCTGTTGGAGACAAATTAAACATGACATTTTTTTCTATTACTAACTTAAATTGAAGTAGTTGTCATTTTGCCCAGATAATGTTTAAAGCTTAAGCATTCATGATATGAAATATGTGATGTTAGCAACCTAGACGATTATTTATTTTTTTTATTAGGGGGGACACCACATGTATCGGTATCGGTTTATATCGGTATCGGAAATTAAAAATGCCAATATCAAGCATCCCTAATATATATATATATATATATATACACACATAGGTGCTTCTCTCATGAGTATTCATCATGACCTGATCACTAACAGCTGCTTCCTGTGTCCTTAAAAATGATGTTTGCTAAATTAAGCTCTAAGCTCTAAATGTGACGGGATTGCCGATGGAGCAGCCATCACCGTCACCCAACCACCCAAAAACTGCTCTTACTAAGCTTTGTGGATATTGAGGTGCGAGCTTTCAGACAACAGCTCTTTTGTTTTCTGTGCAGTTTCACACACTTACCAAACACCTTTAAGAAATAAATTAGACACATTTCACAAGTTCAGATGGTCAGATGAACAATGGCTCGCCCACAGAAGGCGAGATAACGGCGCACCATGTGACTCTGGGCATAATTCACACACATAAGATTCTGTTTCCTTATCTTTAAGAAAGCTTGACTGCAAACTTGACCTCTTTAACACAATAAACTCTCCCTTTGCGTTTTTCTCTCATTCTGTTTGTTTTATTGCTGATATACTGACTCAGTTTTATCCCTTTTTACATTTTCCAGTCATGACCATTTAATGACTGCATTTGACTGTTGCTTCTTTATTTAGCATTAATAATTTGCATGCAGACATCTTGAGTGTACTTTAAACCCTGACCCTGAGTCAGAGACGTATAGAGCATAATTTATAAGAAACAATGTCCTTTTCTTGCTGACTTGTCATCTTCCCTTTAAGTTTTTCTTGGTGCATTTGATCTTTTTTCACCCTGTTTTTCTTTGAAGTCAGTTCAATTTCTCACTTTTTCATCGCCTTTACATTTCCTCTGCTTTGGGTTTCAGCTGCAGCTGTGACTGCGCTGACCTTTTTCAGTGGGAGAAGAAGAAGCGGTGATAGACAGATATGACCTCCTCTAGGATTGGCCTTTTTGTCTTGTTTTGCAAGCATTGCAGAGAGAAAGTAGTGTAAAAAATCTCATGTCAGTGGAGTGCATGTTTAACAGGAAACATCCTGGAGAAAGGTTGATGCTTGGTGTGTAATGCAGGTTTGGCCCTTTCCCTGTAAATAATAACACATTTTAGAGAACCAATAATTGTGCCATCAGGAAGTACTTTTATGACAAAGTTAAAAAAGCCACACAGCTTAACTTAGCCTCAGTTAAACAGAGAGGTACATTTTCTCAACTTTTTGGGATGAACGGAGAGCACAGAGGGCAGTTTTTAAGGTAGCGAGACGAAAAATAAATCTGAAGTGGTTAAAATTCTTTTATTGAAAAATTCTTGAACTGTGAGTGATAGGAAGCTCTGGTGGTCACTCATGTCATTTTGTATGTTTTTACAGTTTTATGTAAGGTAAAATAAGCTTTCACTACCTGTTTACTTTACACTTAAAGGTACAATAAGCAAGAACAAAAAGTAAACAGTCTAATGTCTCAATCAGCTAAAGAGGGCCATAGTCTTTGTTTACAATCTGTGCCGCCTCCATACTTCCTGGTTCCAGAGCTAATCATATGTGAGTCTGGAAGGTTGCCAAGTCTTCAACACAAACACTGTGATGTAACGGTGCACCGATTGCAGTTTTTGGCTGATCACCGATCTTGAGAAAAACCTTACTTGCGGATATCGATTTTTACCGATACCAATTTTATCTTAACTAAAAGCAGATTACGTCAATGTTTCAATTTCCTTTTACTGAGAAAACCAAAATGAATACTCATGAAACAATACCAGTTTCAACTGGACATGAGGTAATGTTCTCAAATATAAATGAACATACTTAGCATTGCTGTTTGAACTACAAAATCACATTTGTTCCTTTAGACTTTCGTTTTTCTAATTTTGAAAACAAAACTTTTGTACCTGTTTTGACACACTTGTCCAAAAAAATTAGTTTTTGGCTGATCACCGATCACAGATCTTGAGAAAAACCTGAGATCAAGGCCGATAAATCGGTTGGCCGATCGATCGGTGCACCCCTACTGTGATGGCATTTGTAATGTGACACCAGATAAAAAAGCAGCAGTGTTGTAGAAAGAATGTTAGCCAGTAAAATGAGCTGCCTTGCAGGTATTTCTTGTAACCCTAAGAAGCTATGGCATCCTTTTGTTTTACTCTAATATCGAGTAAAGAAGGCTAGAGGCCAACGTTGAGCTAACAATGCTAACGGTGACTTAGAAACAAATAGTTGGCTCTAAACAAATCTCAAACTGCCTTTTCACTTACCAACAATTCTAGCCTAGTGAACTGTGGCTGTCCAATCACAGCTCGCTATAGTTTTGGTTGGGCCAATCACAACGCTCTATATTGTTGGCCGATCACAGACCGGGAGTCGCCGATGACGTCAGAGCTGCGACCTCAACACAACATGGCGGCAGCGCAGGAACCACGTTGGTTTGAAACGGCTTTGTCATCAACATTGGATTATTTAGACTCCAACGTGCGTAAGTCTGTCGGCTATACTTAGCGGCTTCTTATTTTTATCAAACAAAGTAGTGCAATGTCCCAGTACACCTGATATTCACATGTTATACGATGTTAGACGCCATTGCTGCGTCCCTCTTTTCCGTCGCTGTGATTACGTCACGTTTTTCGTTACTCTGATTGGTCCTAGCGCTATCCAATTGCGTGCTGACAGTTTGAAAGACAACCGTAGATCCCGCCTCACGACTGAGTGCCTTCAATGGGTCGTGGCCAGACTATATATTCACATATATAGGATGGCTTGCCAGGCTACAACTCGATATTACAGTGAAAAATGTATTTGTCTACTTATCAACTTCCTGTGTATGACTCGTCTTTGCTAGTCATCGAGAATCTTCTGGTGCTGATCCATAACTGTCAACAGCTGCTCAGAGTAGTGTTGTCACGGTACCAAAATTTCAGTATTCGGTACCGGTACCAGTGAAAATCCACGGTTCTCGGTACCAATTTCGGTACCAAACAAAACTTTAATTTAGACTAAATTTACCAATAAAAACATAAATTTTCCTGTAAAGTGCTTTGAGATGACATCTTCTGTGAATCAGTGCTGTATATTAGAAAAATGAACTGAATTACTATTGTACTACTATCATAACATGTTTTTAATGCACTTTTATTTAATCAAAATGTGTTTTTGTTCATATATTTTTGTAAACCTGCTAGTTATCCAGACTAGAACCTCTACATAGAACAGCTTTATTGACAAAATGATTTTCAGGACATAAACACTGACTGAGCCATACATTGTTGTTCATCTTTTGGAAACACATTACAATCATCAAAAAAAGAAAAACTCCGGTCTGTGAGCAGTCAACGCCTTTATGTCATCCTGTTTGTTTGTTACCCTAATTAAACGTATAGGAGATTTAAATAGTTAATAAAGACGATGGTGTATTCACACCGCACTCTATGTAGTACTGATTCTGACACATATGCGAAGTTTTTGAAAGCGTCTAGTCTGAACGGTCATGTCGCATTAAATCCACCTCCTACGTCACTGATCAGCGGAGGTGAGCGTCGTGTCAGGATGTTCCTGATGACAAGCGCTGACCATACAGTCTTTGGCGCTGACAGAGGGATTCAGGGGTCTGTGGGACATCCTGTCAAGTTTTGGAATTAAAAATACAAGAAAGCATGAGAACGGGAGGTGCTGCTGGAGCGAAGCGTCAGTCCTGTCGGTCTCCGTGACAGCGGGGCGGGTGTCTCCCTCGGGGCGGGGGTTCTCCGTGACAGCGGGGCGCGGGGGGGGGGTCTCCGTCGGGGCGGGGGGTCTACGTGAATGAACTTTATTTACCACATCAGCTGGTCCACCGCTCGCTGTCACTCTGCGTTCTGCGGCGTTGCTTTAGAAGCGACTGCACGCGCCCAGTGAATGCGCGAATCATGCGCATCAAGGATCCGGGTTTAGACGGGTCCTCGGTACTACCGGTACCTACGAAATCTTGGAACCGTGACGTTTACATTTTTGTAGTACCGGGTTGGTACCGAAGACCCGGTTCTTTTGACAACACTAGCTCAGAGTGGACTTGTTTGTTTTGAAACATGGACTGCAGTACCTACATTTGACCACAGGGTGTCATTCTTACTTCATGCACCTTTAAGTGAACACTGTTTGCTCTCTGAGGGATTTGTGAGTGAACTGAAAATCTAACTACAGTGATGGACACATCAGGTGAAATGTACAGGAGTAGGAAGACTTTTCCTGTTACGATTCTGAGACTAATCTTTGCAACCCATTACAAACTCTGAAACTGGCCAAAATCCTTATGAAAAACTTGGATTTATTAAAAAATGTGAAACATAAAAAAATGAACTATGTAGTGAAATTTGTGTGTTCTGTGATGTCCTTGGTACTGATTTCTATGCATTCCTATGGCAGGAACCTATGAATGCTGCAGACATATTTGGTCATTTTTATCTTATTTACCCATGCACTACTATGATCTTTGACCTTCCAGCATCCTGTACACTAATTCAATTAGCCACTAAAATGGCTCTACAGCTCATGTGAACTACATCAGGTCTGTTGATTTTGAAAACCTTTGAGCCATTGTCATACTTTGCGTGTGTTTTATATATTTCATACGGAGTGACATGGATTTGTCACAGCCATGCCTGTTTTTATTGTGATGTTACAAAAGAAAATTCTTTCAGCATTGTTTTATTTCTAGTGGCAAGGTTGAACAAACAAGGTCGCCATCTGTGTGTGTGTGTGTGTGTGTGTGTGTGTGTGTGTGTGTGTGTGTGGCCCTGCTGTGTCCTTGCATGTGTTTTCATATGTAGAGCTAAAGCTGACCATGCAAGGTCAGTGTGCAGCATGTGTGTTTTGGGCGCACGCTGCCGTGCACCTGAGCGTGAGCATCAACAGAACAACAAATAAAAGTCCTCTCAGGCAGCCTGTCTGCACAGGTCCATCTCATCCAAAGGGGAGATCCCCAAGGTCATCTGGAGCCCTGAGTATGAGTCCATGTGTGAGGGTTTCATTGGTTTTATCTCTACAAGAACCAGATGCCTCCTAAAGAACAGAATGACCTCAAAAACCCAAAGAGCCAGAGTTAGATGGAGCATCTCCTGCTGATAGAAACCATGAGGTTTAAGTGAGGCGTCTGTAGGCTCCAAAATGTCCTCACAAGTCATTTATAAAGAATACAGTCCAGTTTTTGTTCATAAAGGTAAAAATACAAAGGTAAATAGAATTCTGCTTGTCTAGACGGCTGTTTTGACCTTTTTATATTAAAATACGGTACCGATGTTTTATTCACAGAGCGTGCTGATATTTTATTCAACAAGCCAATGCGCCGGTCTTTAAGGGATGTTTGGAGCAATAAGAGCTGAATGTCACCTAGTTCAGTTTTCAGATAAAAATGGAAAAATATCAAAGAAAATGTGTTGCTGTGACATTTTGTGGTGATAAAAAATCGTTTTCAGTTTTGATAACTTTTATTTTTATTTATATATCAGATATTGTGTTTTAGCTGAGGGGATTTTCCAGGCTGTTTTGAAGAGTGTTCTGTAAAAGTTTCGGTTTTACTCGTGGATAGCTTCACGAGTAGCCTCCATCTTGAAATAAACAAACAATAAACGTTTTGGAGGTGGGTGAATTTGGAGCTCACTTTAAAGCTAAAAAAGAAAGTTTGTCCAAATGATCCCGGATCCCAAAATGCATCGCTGCCATATTAAAACTGCTCCAATCGCCTAATTTTTATCGTAGTTAATTTGATGTTATTTCATAATGCTGTCAGTGTTGCATCATCTGGTTGTTTTGGTACAAATAAGAGATTCCTGCTGTACTTGATCCGTGGATGTTTGTTTTCTTTTGCAGCTTCTGGGAATATTTATGCTTTAACATGATCACAAATTGTTAATGATGTAATGCAAAACTTGTGGAACGCTAAGTCTTAAAAAGGTTTCATGTAAACTGCTGTGAACTGTTAGAGCTGTTTTAACTTTGGATTTGGCTGCGTTTGGTCTGGCTCCTGTAGGGAGAAGCTATAATTTATAACTCTTGGTTTTTTTCAAAAATGGCAGAAATGTTTTTTATTTTTATTTTTTAGGAACTTCCTACACCCTCCTCGTTTTGAAGGATCCTCTCACTTGCCTGCTACTTCTCAACATCTCAATAGACACACCAGATTTCTTTAAGATACACATATTTTAGCCTTAACTCTGAACAGTAATGCACACACCTGATCATCAATCAAATCTAGAAAGAAAGGGAGAAAAGGTAATACTTTATCCATATGGTTGCCTCCAAACTAACATGCATCGGTTAAGCTCCAGGGACTTTTAAGATCCGAGACTGCAGGCTTACTGGGGTATGAGATTGCTGCTCAGAACAACAAAGGGCTCTCTGTGTCAACCTGGAAGAAAGAAAGAGGTGGGGGGGGCTTGGCATCACTGAGAGGAGAGGTATGGGGGGGGGGGGGGGGGTTCTGCAGAGGAAGATGTTGAAGCACAATGACCCTTGTGTCACTAGTCAACATGTCAGGGGCTCCATGGTGGGTGGGGGGGCGTTCTTTGTGATTTAGAGGCTAATCAGGGTCATTACACATGCATGGTCAGTGTAATGGTCTGCAACAGAGCGGATCTATTTCCTCTTCCTGTTTGCTGACCACCATTCAAATCGAATCATTCAGTTGTTGATCTGATTTTTAGTTTGTTAAATTGAAATTTTGTGCCAAAACATTTTTCATTTTCAAGCTAAACCAAGCAAATACTCGTGAAACCAATGGGCATTTGATAATAGTGTGTTGTTTGACAAATCTTGGAAGGGTTGCTCTGAAACAGAAAACGCTGGCTCAGTAAGTTCTGATTCGATTTAATTCAATTTCAAAGTTTTCCCAATTGAATATTTGTGTCTGTGGACGACGTCTGTCTGTCTGCACATACATGAGAGAAAACAGTTAAAGCCATACTCTTGTTCACACTTTATGCTTCTGAGTAAAAACTGCTGTAAAGCGTTTTGACCACTAATGGCCCCAGATGAGCAGATCATTACCTGCCTTTGAGCCAAAATGTTGGGCCTGTTAGGTCTCCATGGGCTAATTTGAAGGTAAACAGTGTGTGTGTGTGCGCGTGCACGTGTGTGTGTTACTGGATAAATGGGTTGGGGGAGTGCATCCCTGACTGAAGACTGCTCTTTAAAGGCTTAGTGCCATCCACTAAGACCTTGTGTTCTGCTTCTTGCCTCCTCAATAGAGCAGAGCTAATCTGGGTTTGCTTAGGCCGGCTTCTTTCGCCTCTCGGGCAACCGTCTACCTCCCTCAACGTGAGAACGACTCAGCGTCTTGCTCAAGGACACTCTGACGGGACACATGGTTGTTGATGTGCAGCAAAAGAAGTGCTGACCTTTGAGCCGCCGTGTCGTCTGTCAACCCACTTGGCAAAGGCCCTCTGTTAGAGCGGAGGTCTGTGTCAGACTGTCGCTCTTCCTGTGATCAAATTAAGGAGTGTTTGAGAGGATCATTTCTTTTGTTCCTTCAAAAAGAAGAAACCATTTTTATGGGAAGAATAAACCCTGTTTGTTTCTAGCATCTTTCTTTATCTCATCATCTCTTGCCTTTCTGCCCCTCGCAGGGTCTCAAGGGTCGGAGTGTCAGCTGTTGCACAAAGGGACAGCTGTTTCCAGATCAGCCAAAGATCTACGTGCCCCTGGGGGTGGGATTAAGCCAATTAGTAGCTGTCAATCACCATGACATGTCGTGGATAGCTAGATCAATACTTGAATGAATGGATGGGGTGGGGGTGGGGGGTGAGCACATGGAAGAAGGCTGGCACCGAGTGGCATTGAATGCATGGATAAATGAAGCTTTAAGTGTGACAGGATGGGGGACAGCGGGTGCCACATGTCGTCCCTGGAAGGAGAATAAAAAACCAGAGCAAATGTTGATCAAAAAATCAGTTGTGAAATAAGAAAGGAGTGCAGGAAAAGACAAATATCAGGGAAAAGAAGGAGAACGAGACCTTAATAAAGCTTTTCCTCAGCGTGGAACCTCACGAGATGCTAGCAAAAAAAAAAAAAGAAGATGTGCTGTATCTCTGCTTCCATCTATCTTTTATGATCAGCTCAGTTCCTCTTTCCCATCTGTTTAGATTCTAGAAATTTATGGGCATGTGCTCTGCTTCCCAAAAAGCTGTGCAGGAGACATAAGACTTGTTTAGAAAGGTTTGGGGAGCGGGGGGGTGCAGGAGATCTTATCTCGTCCTGACAGCTGAAAGAAGAAGGGAAAAAAGACGGCATCAAACAATCAATAGGACTCCGAGGGATGAAAGGGGGAGCTGGTGGAGGTATAGGTAGCAGGGGAGGAAGTTATGTTGACGAAAAAGAGGAGACGGAGGTGCAGATGGTTAATAAAGAAAATAAGATAATCAAGCAACTGAGACGTGGTTTTAGGGGGAGATGTGAATCAGCACAGAAAAATGAACAGAAATGATATGAAAGGAAGGATGAGGATATTAGAGCTCCTTCCTCTTGCACATCTGTTGAATCCAGATTATTAGGATATAATTGTGGATGCTTTCAGCAGCTAAAAGCTACTGTTCCTTTGACATTTTTCAGCTGATTGAGCTAAAAGTGAATGGACCACGGAGTTAGACTTACAGAGCTGCATTGACTAAAAAGGAGGGATGCAGCGGAAAGGGAAAAAAGAGGAGGAAAACTGATGAGAAGTTGGAGCAGTGAGGGGTATAGGAAGAAAAGGAAGAGAAGATGCGTTAAAAACCAAACAAATTATTCACACAAAGGATGAGAAGACTTGAGGATGCGAGTGGCACTAAGAGGAGAAAAAATCAGAAATGAGGTTTTTTTAAGCGACGATGAATGCAGAGATAGAGGAGGATAGAGATGAAGAGGAGGGTTTCTCTAAAGAAGACAGAAAGGAATAAAAGACCAGATGAGTGAGAGAAAGAGGAATGTGATAAAAGCAAACAGGGACGGAAAATGAGAACGAGAGGATGTTGTTGTATGAATACGGAGCTCGGAACATCTGGTGGGACTCTCAGGAAAGTTCTTTGGCCTTTTGAATTTGAATCTGCGTGTGTGTGTGTGTGTGTGCGTGTGTGTGTGTGTGTGTGTGTGTGTGTGTGTGTGTGTGTGTGTGGAGAGGATATGGGGTGGGGGGGTTGTTAGTCTAAAGCAGTAATACACACAGCCACCAGGCCTGCCACAGTCACTTATATTCGCCTGGATGGATACGGAAAGCAGCATCGAAGGTTTCAGAGAGAGAGAGAGAGAGAGAGACAGAGAGAGAGAGAGAGAGAGAGAGAGAGACAGAGAGAGAGAGACAGAGAGAGAGACAGAGACAGAGAGAGAGAGAGAGAGAGAGAGAGAGAGAGAGAGAGAGAGAGAGAGAGAGAGAGAGAGAGATGGAAGGGAGGGGTGGTGAGACAGCGGGGGAATGATTTGGTGGATAGATTTGTTTTTGATTGATTCACCTTGCTCTCCAAGGCCAGCGAGTCAAGTAATCACGGGAGGATTTTAGATCCTGGCTCTTTATGTTCGGGACGTGTAACGCTCTCGTTTCATTCATGCGTCTGCGCCGGGGTGACACTAACTGTTAGTTCCTTCTGTGACACGGGAAAATGTTGCTCTTCATGACCCATCGCTATTCATAGAAGCACCCTGACAAACTTCATTTGTGTCTTTTTAAATCACGTACAGAACACAAAGTTTACCACTCATGAGAACTTTCTATTAATACGTTTGACTAACATTACTGTTTTATTACCTGTTTTAAACTTGAAGCCGTTTTGACTTGACGGTCTTTTTATCTCCTCATTTGTAGTATTTAGTGACTGGAGCTCATGAACTATTCACCCTGTTTTCCTCAGGCAGAAATCTGAACAAACGATTAAAAAAAAAAAAACAGTTGTTACTCTCACGCGTAAAACACACACACACACACACAAGTTTTATTAATGCCAGTTATGTATTATTTAGACGTTAACAGGGCTAAACTTAGCAACTGCTTCACCATTTGGGTTTCATGTTTTTGCTTCAAAAATGGCCGCGTAGGTCTGGATGTGTTTCAGGTTCTGCAGCTGAAAGCGTCCTCAGATGAGGACTGAAGCATCTAGTTGATGAGGTGTGACTCACATAGCTGTACACCTTGTGATCTTTCAAAATAAAAGTACAATGGCAGAAATTCAGAATCTTGCAGAATTATCGGCACCTATGTTGTGCTGGAAAATGGACCCCTGTGTAAAAGCATCATGGTGGTTGTAGTGTAGTGACGTCGATGACGCAGACAAATAAAATAGTCCACAATAAATTTAAGAGTCTACATCGTTTATTCTATGAAGCATTGCTTTTTTAAATTTTGCCTACTGAGGCACCGCTGCTGCTTTCTGCCTTTCTGCTCGAGGCCATCCGGGTCAGCCATCGCGTCATCGGAAAAAACAAGACATGGCGAGCCGACAACATAGCTCAAAAGTTTGGGAGCATTTTACAAAGATAAAAGAGAAGCACGTCAAGTGCAAAATCTGCAAAGTAGAACTCTCCTTTCACGGGAGCACAACGGTGATGCATGAATACCTTAAAAGGAAGCACGTCGTGGCGGAGGATGAAGAGGGACAGTTGCCTCTTTAAGCTATTTGCATTTATACATGCACACCTCAGCA